>ML778826.1:40321-61034 GCA_009831015.1 Picea engelmannii | reverse complement strand
TGCAATTTTGGATCCGAAGGATGATCAATAGAAGTTTATTGACAAGAAAAAAGATGAGGATGTAGGGAGATTTGCTTTGATACAAGCAGGATAGAGTATTTGAATGAAATTTGGAGGAAGTTGGAGACTCTATTGACAAAATTGACAAAGGTTAGGTTATGTAGATTGAGAAATAGTTGATCTATCATGATCCTTTGTCCTTTGACAGATTGAAGATTATTTGGCTCGTGATGAGCTACAATGGAAATTGTGTGAATGCGAGAAATATTTTTCAAAGATGATCAACTCATAGAACTAATCTTAATGAATCTTAAGACACCTTATGATGTATTAGGTTCGACATCTTGTGCTAATTGGACTTCTAGAAAAGAAGATGGTAAGGATTATTCCTTTGATCATTTTTGTAGTTTGTTAATTAAGGGACAAAAAATTGTTTCATGAAGGGAAACTTGAAGTTAAGCACCAAACCCATTTGTTTAAGGGTAAAGGCCATTAGAACTATAGAGAAAGAGGTCAATAATGCAATAAGGATAAATAAAAAAATTGTGTTCATCAAACTATTAAGAAGCACAATGATTAGATATTGACTAAGAAAGGGAAGAAGAAGAAGTTGTTACACACCAAAATGTCACACTTAGGTGTCACATCTATTACACACCTTAAGTGTCGCAAGTGTCGTAAAGTGTCATATGCACCTTAGTAAGTGTCACATGCACTTTATTGAGTGTCGCATCCTTGACACCATGAAATAACATTTGTCACAATCTCTAGTCAGTGTGGAGGAGAAATTGATCATATTAAGGTCAATATACTATGTGCACATGTATTGTTCATTTTTATTGAAAAAAAGAAATTAATTGAGTGTGAGAATCCACTTCACATTTAGTTTCCTAATCTCAAGGAGAAGTTGAAAATCTCATGGATGGTTGAGGGATTTTCTCAAACCAATATCCTAGTTTGATGGATCTTGAAAGATATTTCCTCCTTAAAATCCTGAGAGATATTTTCTCCTTAAAACCCTTGAGAGATATTTTCTTCCTAAAAATCTTGGAGATCCCAATTTAGTGGATCTAGTGAGTGATTTCATCCATCGTGGTTAAGCCTCCAAATCCTATATAGTGAGAACATTCCAAGGTGAAAGGGAGAGAGGATAAAGTGTGTATATGATACTTATGATCTTAAGATAAACGTCTTTAGAGTGCATTCAAGGACTGGATTGGAAGCTTGGAGGAATGCTAGTACAACAAGGTTGTAAGTTTCCATGTTTTCATTAATATAACTTGGCCTATTTCTTTCATATTGTTGTTTGCACATGTATGTCTATATAGATAGATCTGTTCTTGTCTAATGATATATTGCAGAAGTAGAAGGTACTATTTCGTTCCTTGCAGACTCTTTTCATCTTGATCGTGGCTTGGACAACAAGAACAAAGACTGAAGAATAATGAGGACAACCGTCGGAAAAGGAGTAAATCACACTTATTTCTTCTATCTTCTCTATCCATAGAAATTAAGAATAGATTCAAAAGAATGTTAGTGTCCATTTGTTTTTTTTTTCTTTCTTGGTCAATAGGGGTCTAGATATCCAAGGGAGATTTCACCTATCCATAGGGAAAATATTCTGTAACAGAAAATTGATGACTCCACTAGGTAGAACACCATGTTCTTTTCGGTTTCCATTCTTTGATTTTTTCTTTACTCTTACTTTTGTATCTTTCTCCAAAGATTTCACTCTCACTAATCTTTAGGAAGCTTAGTTAGTCAAGCACTGCACTTTTGTATCTTTCTGGGAAAAATTTGGTCTTGTTCCAACACTTCTAGGCATCAATGCTCCCCCACAGTGGCCCACAAAGCATTGACAACTCTTATCAATGCTCCTTACCAGTGTTCTAGGGAGTGTTGACCCCTGTTCAACGCTCTATATACCTCTTGACAAGAGTGTTGCTCTCTTTCTTGGGCTAGTTTGGAGCTTCCTTTGCCTTTTTTTTTCAAATTTTTAGCTCAGATCTTTGCATTAAAGTCTTTTATGCTTCTTCTTGGCTTTAATTGATTGCATTTAGGTAATTAGGTGATCTAATTATCTTAATTGGGTTTCTATTTCTTTTCAGATTGCCAATGTCTGCATGCTACTTTAGGCTAATTTAATCATTTTTCTTGCATATATGTCACTGCCAATTTGAATTCTTGATTCTGAAAACTTTCAAGTGCCTTGTTTTTCTTTTTGGAATCTAAGATTTGGATTCAAGAATTGAAACTCATTGTGTTAAGCCTTTTATTCGAGTTTTTCTTCCTCGAGTTAACCTTGATCTTGTTTCATTTCATAACTCATTGGTCTTTTCACATTTTTATGTTGATTTTCAGTTGCTCATTGATTGGATTTCACATCTTTTTCATTTTGAGTCTTTGATTGAACAAGTTGCCTCACACTTGGTTTCTTTTAGTTCTCATAAAAAATTTGAATGCAATTTGTTTGGTTTCTTTTTGCTTCGTGTTCCTTTGTGTCAAACATTGATTTATTTCATTCTCATTGAAAGATGGGAAGCATAAAAGTTTTGCATTTGAAAAGATTTCATTGCACATACAATCAAACAAAGAGAATTTCTACATTCTTAGGAAATTTTTTTTGGTACATGTTTTGAAAGAGTTAGTCTTGCATTTTCTTTAGGATTTCAGAAACATTTGTTTGATAGTTTAGCAACATTTTGGAAAGTTGCATGATATTGAGTTCTTGTTAAGAAGAAAATAACTCTTCTCCTTCTCGTAGATAGAATTCATTAAAAAAAATGTTTGTATTTCATTCTTTTGCATTCCATTGGAGTCTAGTCTCACACATCATCAATTTTGTCTCCGTGGACCTTTCTGAGTAACAAAGCCATTAAAATCATCCAGCATGCTAATAAAATCAATTAGACATTTTCTGGTTCATAGTACACTAACAATAGCATAAGGTTAGAATCTTTGGACTAGGAAAAATGAGTAAATTGAGATTACTAAAGAAGACTATAAAATATTAAAGAGTGAATAAATAAAACTTTCGTATAGGAATAGACAGGAACCCCCTTTTACACAGGGGATAAACACAAGGTTGCGTATGGAAGAGCAACGAAGATTACCCCTCCAAAGCTTGACCAATAATAGTGAAAGAGCATATATTGGGGGTTCTTTTTGAAGTGTTAATGGTTCATTTGGTCTTCGTTCTTCATGAATCTCAAATCCGTTCGAGGTCCTCAAGAGTATTATCGGTCCACTTGTCTTCAGTCCTCTAGAAGAGCTTCGAACTTTGTTATCCTGTCCATACGTTCAGTCCCGACTGTCGACTGTACCCCCCTAGAGGTTGACTGTGAGTTGGTAACCTTAGTGTCCTTTCGTAGGTATCTACAGAGGTGACTGTGGGGGGATTCCCACAGTACCTAGGGCAAACACCATATCACACTTTTAGTACCCTTGGAGGGTGACCTTGCAAAGCGAGGGTTACTTGCACCGAGAAGGGCTGTTACTGTTAGCTTTTTAGCTCGGGAGGTACTCCGCATGTTTTGTCTTGAATGCAGATGCTACCATATGTTTACACTACCAGGCACTTAACTTTGTAATGGGCTTTTATAAAGTTGTTAGAAGTGGTTTTTTTATTAAAGTGTACCTTCTATTTTTAAAGTGACTTTATTTCATAAAGCACTTATGTAATAAAGTGAAATCACTTCAATATTTTAAGTGATTCATTTTGGAGGGTATTGTAATAGATATCAAAATTGACTGTGCTGCCCAAGGTACAAATTGGTTCTCATTCATTTACATTTGATCATGTATATGGTAGCACTGGGTCTCCTTCATCAGCCATTTTTGAAGAATGTGTTGCTCCACTTATTGATGGTTTGTTCCATGGCTACAATGCTACGGTTCTTGCATATGGACAGACTGGTTCTGGTAAGACATATACCATTGAGAGAGAAATGTTCCAAGAAGGGGCTTGTTTTTGAGATTGGTCACTTCATTCATTATTGGACTTTGGCCTTTGCTTGGAAAATATTTCTTATAAATTCCTTTGGATAAGCTGCTGCGCTATGAAGAGTGTTTCTATCAAATCAAATTCACCCAGGGCTTCACCCTAGCCTAGAAGATTGGCAATTTATATATTTTATTACTGCATTCCAGTCAGTTTAGAGATCTAAGAACGCTTCATCATCTATTAATATTATCTAAAATTTAAGTGCTCCTGGCGAGCATCTCCCGATATTGCCTATATGATCGCTGTCTCTCCAGTCAGAAACTTTCATGAAAACTAGTGATGAAATCATCGACCAATCGATCAATCTCTTGACCTAGATTGGGCGCATCTTCATGAATTCTCTTCAACATGAAAATTGATACAAGATTTATGGAATCGTCATCATTATTGCAGGCGCTGCCGGTCATAGGAAGAAGATACCTACAATGCCTCCATTTACAACCAAGCTCCTCTCTATGATTATTTCTACTGTGGCTCCTCTCTGTACGATGATCTGAATCCTCAGAGAATGAGAGAGTGGATGGCCTATCATGCCAAATTATTTGGCCCTCGATCGCACTTCATTTTCCACGATGCCAGCGGCATGCATCCTAAAGTTAGGAAGGTGTTGGAGCCATGGATTCGAGCTAGTCGTGTAACATTGCAGGATATAACTAAGCAGGAACAATTTGATGGTTATTACCGTAATCAGTTTCTCATTGCAAACGATTGCTTGCACATACACAAATTCATGGCGAATTAGACATTTTTCTTCGATGTAGATGAGTACTTTTACATTTCTTTGGGAAATACTCTCCAATCTACACTGAATGATCTCTCCATTTATACACAGTTCACCATTGAGCAATATTCCATGTCCAACAAGCTCTGCCTGCGGAACAATCTGGGCAACGATTCAACCAACGATACTTATTCAAGGGAATGGGGATTTCAAAAGATCTTATTCAGGGATGTGAAGAGAGGAATAAGAAGAGATCGCAAGTATGCAGTGCAGGAAATAAATGTGTATGCCACTCGAGTTTACATGTCTGAGAATATGATGGGGAAAACACAGCACAAGACGGAGGGTAAGATAAGATATTACCATGACACCATTTCGAGAAGAGGAGAGCCGTACAGGAAATTTGTGAAGCCATCGACGAGAAACAACGTGACTTGGCTTGGAGGGACTCCGTATGTATACGATGAACAGAAAGGTCTACCGAATCTGTGACATGACGAGTTGGAAACTGCGCGGGTTGTTAAAGACTGGAGCTCCTTTCCATTGAGTGGGTGGCAGACAACCAATAAGGAGGTAGATACGTTGGTGGTATGGCATTTTGCCTAGATCAAGCCGCTGAATCAATCGAGAACTTTTACGTCCAGATAAATGTATTTCGGTCTAAAAGCATCACGTTGGCGCCAAGTATTTTTCCCTAGAGCATATATTCTCATCCGATGATTACCAGACATTTCAAGCTCTTAACGCCATCAAAAATATATTTAACTCGAAACCTTTGGACATCCGACCCTTGCTATTTGATTGAATACGAAGGAATTGGCTATGGCAACAGTTCTACGCTCATAAGAATTCCCAAAGTAAATTGTCTGGAGTGAACTTAAAAGAATTGTCTGGCGAGAAGAAAGGCTGCTTTGTCAGAAGCCTCTGCAACAAGATTAGGCACGATGCTCAGAAGCCGACTCCGGGAGACGAAGATTAGGGAAGGTGGCGTTACCCATTCGTATGATGACTGGACGTTACCATTCGTGTAATAATGAGGGCGTTACCATTTACCAGGTTCTCATTAATGTTTCGTGCAGAATGTGGAGGTACAGACAAGCAGGTTTCGAACGAGGAGGGTGGGATGCTGTCGCTGAGTTCATTTTTGTTGAGGAAGACGACAGATAGATTCGATAACATACCCATAGAATATGGTATGGTACCCGTAAGACGATTATAAGACATATCCAACGACTGCAGAGAGCTCAATTCTCCTATAGACCAAGGAATGGGGCCTCCGAGGATGTTTCCATAGAGATCGAGAATTGTGAGCTTGGAGAGACGGCCTATTGAGGCAGGAACAAAACCTTGCAACCTGTTGGTAATTTGTTTTCTCCTCTCCCACACTGCGGCGGCCCAGCAATAAGCGAAGAGAACTTGCCTCTGGGTTTCCTCAACGAAACCTATGAACATGAGCTAGTCGTCCCACGGTGTCATCAGCTGCAAGTACTTTCTCATCCGTCTGCCGACGTTTTTATGACACACTGTGGATGGAATTCGACACTGGAAAGCCTCAGCCTCAGGGTTCCTATGTTGTCTCTTCCTCAGAAGAGCGATCAGACAACTAATTCCTCATACATTGCAAAGAAACGTGTATATATAAGCAGGGAATGTGTTGAGAACTGAGCGGTGTTGAATGTAGTGGGAAGACTGGATATGAACGATTTCAGCATGCGTGCTTGATCATTTTTTGCATCACAAGCTTGTCTCGGCATTGACTTAGTGAGATGGTTTGCCAATCACTGAGTTTGCAAACTTCTGAAAACCTTTTGCGGCACATGTTTGCAGTTGTACTTTGCTCTGCAGTTTTGGTCGTTCAACTAGGCTTCTCGAAATGGTATTAGAGCAAATCGAGGCAATGTCCTTCTGGGCTTTGCATCTGTTTTCTTTAGATTTGGTGAAGTCTGGAACTCTTCCTCGTAAATAATCTTGAGCTCAGTTTTAGTTTTCTAGTGGTTGTGATCCAGTGCATTTTCATGAGTATCCTGTATCATGTTTCATCCTGCATACACATATTCTCAAGAGCACTTGGTTTGGGAATGCAAATTTTTTCCATCTTGGCGAAGGGTAACAGTATTAAAGCTCCGATTCTCCTTCTACACTGTTAGGAACTGTTGAAGATGTATTTTCATTTGGACTATTGCATCCAGTATATATTGATGGTTATTTAAATGTTTGCAAAAGCTATAGTCCGGTTGAATTCCCAAAAAAATCATAAAAAGCGAAACCAAAGCCTCTGAGTGTCAAGGAAGAGTTGTCAAAGAAATTAACAAATGGTTAAGAGATTAGTAATAGCAGCGCATCTAGCTATCGCACAGTCCGGAGAAGACAAATCGTTTTATATTCCCCGGAACGCAAAGAGATTGTTTTTAAATTTTTCTTTTAAATAAGTGTTGATGTAACAGAAAGAAGGGGGGCGCATGAGTGCAGCGCTGGGGGAAAACCTCTGTGAAGA
Source organism: Picea engelmannii (assembly GCA_009831015.1). NCBI lineage: Eukaryota > Viridiplantae > Streptophyta > Pinopsida > Pinales > Pinaceae > Picea > Picea engelmannii. Next base: position 53,816 of record ML778826.1, on the reverse strand, counting down.
GGGTTCTTTGTGTAATGCTGAGTTATTTTGTAAGCCATTAATGGAGTAATAAAGATGATTTTTTCCTTGTGACTATGAGATTCATCATGGTCGATTCCTTCAACATGTTTTCCTCTTTTTCAGTTGTGTTAAATTTGTTTGGAATTCATTTGATATGCTCCTTACTCACAGTTGACGTGTTATCATTTTCATAATGTTATTTCTTCCTTATTCCATCACAACTACATTTCATTTCATTTTCTTCTAACTGATGTGCTTCGTTATACTTTAGTACGACCACTACTATAGTGAATGGATTATGATTTTCTGTAATTGTTTATTGTCTTTCCTCTGCACCAGCTATCAGCGGGTGTAAGACCAATCTGTATTTTCAGAATTCTGCATATATTCTCTGCTACATCAGCCTTTCCTTTTTCTTTCCACTACCGCATCATGACAATCAAAGCGCTGAAAGATAGACTTACTTTGCCTCACTTTCCGCAAGTTAAATGATCTCTGCTATTGTCTCCTTTCTTCGGTTTTCATTTGACTCCATGCCCAATGGACCATTTCCCTGGTTTAACCCCCAAACTCTAAAAATCCAAGACCATCATTTACCCATAAATCTGCCCACTTTTTCACACTTACTCAAATTCCTATTGTGACATTTTTTGAGATATCCCTCTCGGGTTGGAGGAGGGAAGCTTCCAATCCAAAGTGGTTCGAGGTTGCCTCGGGATTGATTTGCTGCAACCCATTTCAGTTTCGAGTGTCAACAGAGGGAATGGATCATGACCCTTGATCTTGAAAAAGACAATATTTAATCTTGGCCTTTGGATTTAGGGTTGGGGAAGGTGAAAAGACACTTTGGAGGAAAAATATCGTTTTCAGATTTATAAAAGAATGCATTGGGTAGTGTGCAAGACACATTGAGAAGACATCGGGAGGAGATCGAGAGAGATTTTCGAGTAGGCTCGAGAGAGGAAATTTAGGGCATCATTGTGGGCACATTTCCTAAGAAAAAGTGGGCACAAATCCCAAGGGAGATATTTGTTTCATTGCTGGGTCATTTTTCTTTTGTGGGAGGCCGTACTGTACGAATCCATACAACAAGTGAGAGTGGGCATGGAAATTGAGGCAGTTTTTGGCATGTTTTTTGAGGAAGATTTCAGAGTTTTGGTTGTTGTTTTTGAGTTGTACGAAACAATCTGTACAACTAACTATTGGCATGAATTTTGAGGTAAAGAATAGGACGTACAACAGTACGAATTTGGCACGGATTACGAGACAGATTTTGGGACTGTTTTAGTGTGCTGTAAGTTGATTTTTCCTGGCTGGAAATTGTGATTTTACTGTTGTTATATATTTTCTTGAGGCTGAATAATAAGATGCTACCTTATGTTTACACTACTAGACACTTAACTTTGTAATGAGTTTTTATAAAGTAGTTAGAAAGTGGTTCTTTTTATTAAAGTGTCTTTTTAATAAAGTGTACCTTCTATTTTTAAAGTGACTTTATTTCAAAAAGCACTTATGTAATAAAGTGAAATCACTTTAATATTTTAAGTGATTCATTTTGGAGGGAATGGATCATGACTCTTGATCTTGAAAAATACAAGATCTAATCTTGGCCTTTGGATATAGGGTTGGGGAAGGTGAAAAGACACTTTGGAGGGAAAATGTCATTTTCATATTTATAAAAGAATGCATTGGGTAGTGTGCAATACACATCGAGAAAACATTGGAAGGAGATTGAGAGAGATTTTCAAGTAGGCTTGAGAGAGAAAATTTAGGGCAGCATTGTGGACACATTTCCCAAGAAAAAGTGGGCATAAATCCCAAGGGAGATATCTGTTTCATTGCTGGGTCATTTTTTGTTGTGGGAGGTCATACTGTATGGATCTTTTGGAAGATTGGTTGTTGTCATTGATGTCAACCCTAGTCATTGGTTTTGGACCGCAAGATTGATGAAGGTATTTGGACATGCAGGACAATGTACATGTAGAAACAAAACCCATGGATGGATAGTATACATCATGTTGTTTCTGGTGGTAGGTGGAACGTTACGTGGCTCCTCATGGTTGAGGAGAAATGAATTTTTGAACATGACAAAGTGAATTGAAGAAGGAAGTACATGTAGGCCCTGAAGATAATTAAAGAAAAGAATTACAAAATAAGAAAGTGTCAGGTCAACCCTAATGTTAAAAGGAAGTGACATAAATGGTATAAATAAATATCATTATACATTCATTTGAAACACAAGTCGAATTTCAGAGAAAATCAGAAGTAAAGAAGACTRGATTTCAAGGGAGGATGAAGTCCTTTGGTGATGTGTTCTAAGATATGTTGTTTACAGGTCATCTTACCATTTTCACTATAWTTTTTTTTCTAGAACGATTCAGATGGTAAAATTTCTATGGTCTTGAGAAGACATATCAAGGTATCTGTGGTAAAAGTTTTAGCTCTTGATTCACTATAATTATGGAGATACACTYTGTGGAAGATAGGGTTTTTGACCAATCCTGAAGCTAGTCATAAACATGTGTTCTGGGTAAAACAATCATAACTTCTTCATAGAGAATCCAAATGAAGTGGGACCAATTTCATTGGAAAGAGTATAGAATGTAATTTCTTCTGTGAGAATTTTAGAATATGATGTTAAATATTGAGCGCAGGGCATTATTTACAAGTTCACTCTCCTGAATAAACCAGAATTGAACAAGGTCTACCATTCTCTCTATAACTTGTTTTTGGGGAGGATTCAAGGAGTGAAACTTGGAGAAGTTTCAGAGAATATATTGAGTAATATTATCTACAGGATACAAGTATTCCAAGAATTGAAGAATTGTAGAAATTGAAGAAGTCTCAGGAAGCATTATTAGGTTCTATGTGATGGTTGGTTGATGATGATGATTTAATGTAAAGTTTTATTATCTCTTATATATTCTTGGGTGGAAGGAAGGGGTAAGGATGGAGACTTCAACTCTCTCTTGATATTGGAGGATTGTATCTTCCTCTTGTAGGTTTATCCCTTCCTTTACATTTGGAAGATGTAGTTACCTTTGGAAGTCATTATTTCCCTTGAACAATAACTATTGATTATTTCTCATATATTGTGCATGGTGTATTGTGGTGTATTGATGTAACTCTTATACTATTGTTCATTTCTCATTGGATATAATTGAATGGTGTAAGTATAAGTTGAAAATGTTTTTAAATTGTATTTGATACTGATTCACCCCCCTCTCAGTATCAACAATTGGTATCAGAGCGGGTTACCTTCAGTACAGTTTAACCATTGGAAGGAAGAACCTAAGAAGAAATGGAAGACAAAATTCCAAATGGGATTCCACCATTTGATGGAAGAAATTTTGGATATTGGAGTAATAGAATGGAAACTTACTTGAAATCTCTTGGGGAAAATGTTTGGTTCTCATTTGCTTCAGGATACAATGCTTTGAATAAACCAAAGACTGCAGCTCAGAAGGAAGAAAAAATGAACAACAAATTGACAATAGATACCATCTTGGATGGATTGACAGATTCAGTAAAATCCAAGGTGGGATCATGTGCATCATCAAAAGAGATTTGAGACAATATACAAGGCATTTATGCAAGGGAAGAAACAAAAGAAGAAGAAGAAGTTGAAGCAAATTACAACATCTTAGATTTCAAAGAAGCAAATAGAGGTCAGTTCTTTTTCTTTAATTGTGAAGGAGTAGGACATGTTGAATTTGAATGTATTCATCCAAGGATTGAAAGAGATGACACTGAAGAAGAAAATTCCAATGAAGAAGAAGAAAATCATGAAGCATAAATTATTCAACAAGAAGATGAGAATCTTAAAAAATTGAAGCATGTTGAGATTGAAAATAGCAAGCTCAAAGACACACATAGAAAACTAAGAAGTGAATTGGGTAGTTGTGAAAATATAGTTGTAAGCTTGAAGAAACAATTAGAATACTTTTAGAAACTAAGAGAAGAAACCATTTCCTTGAAAACTCTACTCGAAGAAGAAACAAGAATAGGAGAAGTAAGTAATGTCCAAATGATGAAGAAAGAAGAAGATTGTGAGAAACTTGAACAAGAAGTTGTCTTATTGAGGAAGAGCTTAAGAAAATCTCAAGTGACAAAAGACTTAACACATCTTGTATGCATGGGTGAAACTTCATACAAATAAGATGCAAATACCAACAAAAAGGTTGAAGAAAGAGATACACATACAATTGATGAAAAGTGGACCAGGATACCAGAAAGAAGGAATGATTACAAAATAGATGAATATCCAATAAGACCTCCTACCTTCAAGAATCAAAGCAGCTTCAATCAGTATGAAGTAAACTATAGACGAGTAGATCATGAACCCAAATGGAATACGTCACAAAGAAGGTCACTTACTCCAAGGTATCAAAATTTCTTTCTTGGTCATTGTTATACTTGCAAAAATTTTCGACATAAGGCAATTAATTGCAGAATCAATGAAAGAAACAAATACACAAGAAACATGAATGGTGTAAACAAAAGATATGGAAATAATCGTGGATTTGTCAACATAAGTTATAATTCATTTTCCCCATTGATGGAAAAAAATATTGAATGCTACAAATGTAATTATCTTGGTCACAAAGCATGAGATTGCAGATATATGAATGAAGATGTCCCTATGCCAACCACAATATGGAGAAGGAAAGATATTCCAAACAATGAAGATTGTCGAATAGCATTGACCGTTGAAAAATTTAAAGAAGAAGATGAATGGTACATAGACATTGGATGTTCTTCACACATGACCGTGGATCAAGACAAATTCATCAGCTTGAAGAGAAAGGGTGGAAATGCTGCACTTGGAGATGACTCATCTGCTAAAATACTTGGAGAAGGTGTAGTAGATATTGGAAGAAAAAATGTAAAAGCAAAGAATGTCCTATTGGTTGAAGAATTGAAGTATAATCTACTCAGTGTTAATAAAATGCGTGATCAAGGATACACTCTTACGTTTGACTCCCAAAAATGTAAAATCAGAGAAAATAACTCAGGAAGATTGGTTGCAACTGCAACAAGAAGACCGAACAACATATACATCCTAGACATGAAGAAGAGAGACACGATAGAAGCCACACAAAAGGATTCCAAGGAAGAAAAATTCCCAAAGACCAAAAATAAGGATGGAGTATTATTGAGTGCCACATGTTCAGGGGGAACAAACCCAAAGAAGAAGGTCACCTTATGCCATTGAACTTAGGGGGAGAAGCCCTACCCTTTGCCTTGATGTCAAAGGGGGAGAGAAATTGGGATCATGATGACAAGGGGAGCATGAGTGTTTCCATCAATAAAAAAGGGGGAGATTGTTGGAAGATTGGTTGTTGTCATTGATGTCAACCCTAGTCATTGGTTTTGGACCACACGATTGATGAAAATATTTGGACATGAAGGACAATGTACATGTAGAAACAAAACCCATGGATGGATAGTATACATCATGTTGTTTCTAGTGGTAGGTGGCACATCACGTGTGTTACACATGATTTTGGTTACTCTGGTGATGTCTTAACAATGGTGTATTCATGCTCCCAGCAAGGACTTTTTTCCTGAGAAAAGTGGTTCTTGTCTCCTTCCAAAAACATATTTTTAAAGTGAGTTCGTAGGCTGCCTATGGCTTAGGGTGCGAGAATCCCTCATTCTCATGGGCCACCTACACTTAGGGTGTGAAATTCTCGCAGTTTGCACCATGCACAGGGTGCAGACCTGTTTTTAAGCATGGAAAGGAGAAGAGGTCTCGAGCATTCTAGAAGGGAATCTTCTAGAAAATGAGTTTGCATTTGTATGGTTGTCATTTTACTGACTTCTCATATTTGATGGGATCATCCTCATCCATGTAACCATCTCTCCTTCTCCTATTTATTGAAAGGTTTCTCATGGAAAATGTTAAGCAAGATTGAATGAAGAATTGTGTGAAGAACCCTGCTTGGACGGAGGCTTGAAGAATCTAGTTGGTCTATCAAGAGGAATTGGATCTTCTTCATGCAAGTACAGAGTAAGTGTGTGTGTTGGAACCAAGGGTCACTGAAAGGAAGCTTGTGACATCAAGGCGATCAGGTTGTATCTTCTACTTTCAATTAATATGATACAACGGCATGTCCCTTTCCCACAAAGTCGCTCTTACTTTATTGTGTAATTCCTTGATCATATGTATAAGTAGATGTTGAATACATTTTTATATCTTCACTTTGGTTGGTTTGTGTTGTCTTGGACTTGACCTCACGAGAGCACCGGAGTGAAGCAGGAGCAACATAGACCTAAGGAAGCGATATAAAGGTATGTCACTTATTCCTCCCTATTAGCAGATTCAATGATTACAACTTAGGGAACAAGTCATGTCCTGTCCTGTTTTGTTCTAGATCCAGGTGGATCTAGGGAGATCTGTTAGTGTCCGCACCTATCGATTAGTCTGATAACAAAATTGGCGACTCCATTGGGGATGCAACCCATTTTTTAGTGGTTTTTGGTGTTTTTCCTTGGCCATTTGCTCTTACCTTACCATTTTTCATTTCTATCAATCTATGAGTCTTGAGGAGACCCTGACAGACTCTCTGGGTCTAGAGGTTCCTTAAATTTTTTTGTCCTTTTTCCAAATTTTTCTTAGTTTCAGTCATTTTCGCACTGAACCCTTCTCTAGCCTGTGAGAACCACTAGAGTTCGTAGTCTGCTGTTTAGTCCAGTGTGAACCTGTCGCACTCAGCTTGTGACCAACCTGGGAGAATGATTCATTCTCGCATTGTATACCACTACCTACCTGTGAATCCATTTGCAAAATTTTGGGATTAAGGTTTTTTTTGTATGATCAGATGCCTAGATTTGTATGTGTGTCTGAAAAGAACTTCTTTTTCCAGTGATTGATTGTTTCTTGACTTCGGATTGTGTGAATGATTAGTCTTCGGAAATCAAAAGCTCTTCTTGTTCATTTTTTCTCAACTGTTATCTCTTGGCCTTTTCTTGACAAGGATATAATCTATGGTCCTGAAATCCGAGTGCTTGTTTGGTTGGGAGTCGGTGATCAGTTTAAAAGTTGAGATTAATCGTCTTTCTCAATTGCTCATTACTTGGAAAATTGTTATCCTCATGCATTTGAAAAGACTAGGCTTGTCTACTTGTTATTTTTGTCTTCATTGAAAGATTGGTTTGGGTTTTGTTGTATATTGCTTTTCATTAGTCGCTGGTTTTTCTTAGTTCCACCACTGTTGTGTGGTTTCTATTGAAAATTAAAAAACATTTTTCTTTTTAAAGCAATTTTTTATTTTGAAAATATTGGATTTCAATTGTTGAAATAGAATGAATAGAGAATTGGCATTGGTCATGATTCGTTGATATTGCATTTCAAAGAAGATCGTCTATTGTAGTTCAAGTTGTTCTAGAAAAATCCTCTTTCCCTCCTGTAAATAGGATTCATCCAACAGAAAATTGGCATCTTTCATTCCTATCTATGCATTGTTGGGTCAGATTCTCACACAACATCGGTCTCATTTCCATCTCCTTTGAGTAACAACAACCTTTAATAATATTGCGCAATTTTTAAAATTTAACTAGTAACTCTTTTCTAGGACTCTATTACACCAACATTAACTAGGCTAGAGCTTTGGAATAGGCAGAGAGATACACTCTCCAAATCAAAAAACACATAATAGCATCTTGTGGTAAGGAGTGTCAAATTCCATTTACAACATTTTGTCCTGGGAAGCCCTTCTCACACAAGGGTCAAACCCGAGGTTGCATTTATATTGACAGAGTTACTCACCCTGCTTTGTTGATATCGATGTAGAGATTGCACATATTACGGGGGTCACTTGAAGGTATACCCACAATGATGAGTGGAAGCCTCCAAGCTGATTTCGGGCTAGATACCCTGTCCTTGCATGTGGATTGGACTATCGACTGTCCCCCTAGGATTTATTGGTGTTGGTGGTAACCTTAGTGGCCTATCTTCTTAGGGTCTTACACAAGGTGACTGTGAAGGGGCAAGTCTTCACGGTACCTGGAATCGACGTTGGCCAAACTCACTCGAGCTCCTTGAAGGGTATACCCACGATTATGTGTGGGAGCTTGCACCAAGGTGTAAGTCCGTTAAGCAGGTCGTCAACGTAACTTTTCCACCCTAGCCCAACCCCTTCTTGTCTCGTCGTTGTGACGTTGGATTTCATCACCAACTAGTGACTTCGGAATTAGAAGGTCTTGTTTGCTTGGTTTTGCTTCCTAGATTTTTACTAGCGCGTGCTGTTTGTTTTCCCAAGTTGACCATAGATTTTTCTTCGTAAGTTTTCGACTCGATCACGATTGACCCTCCACGACATTCACATAGAATGCAAGGCTTACCCCCAGAAAATCTGAAAGGTTCTCAACCCTTTCCTACCAACTCACCAAAGGGCTCTTCTCAACATAGTGAAGTCCAAGACGTCACCACCCCACAAATGGAAAGAATTGACTCTCTAGAACGGTTTCAAATTCCCAATTCTCGAGAGGAATTTCAACTTCATCCCAACTCTGAGAGACAGATTATGCGAGTGAATTCTTCTGGAGACTTGGTTGTTTTGTCTTCTGGATCACCGATTGGACCTTTTCCAGGACCTGAGGGTCAAGATCCTTTTTAGACTAGTGGCATTTTTAGATGGGATCTTTTTGGCTCAGGAGCAGGCGTTGATATCATTGTCTCACCTGTGCTACCCGAAACATCTAATCTAGACGTAGTACCTTTTACTACTGCTTATTATTTTCCCGGTACAGAAGCTCCGCGAGCTGACCACATCTTGACTCTCCCTTTACAAATGGTCCATTACATAGATACTACAAGTCTTCACACTAGGATTACCGCGGCTAGCCAAGACCCTATTGGCACACCGATTTTTCCCAGAGTCACCCTGACACTTCCACTCGGATACCGTGCGTTGAATGCCTCTATTTCCATTCCTACGCAAATCACATCCGAAACTCCTGGTGGTCCCACTCCTTCTGGGCACTCTCCTCCCGATTTCATTCCGAAACTTCCTTCACCTCCTTTCAAAGGACCTCTTCCATCCTCTATCAGAGGCACTGATACTAGTGGCACCATTCCGTCATTCACACCAAATTACCAGATTCTTATTGGTGGAAAATTTCACCAAGGAGGCCCAACTCAACCCCCCCTTGCAGGGAAAATCCCAATTGGGACACAACCCCCGATTGGAGGGAAACCCCCACCGAACCCACCCTATGGACACAACATACCTTGGCCCAGTATTGGAATCATCTTATACAACATAAACCTCATCCAACTGGGGGGCAACAACTTCTGGCTAGCTCCGTCATACCCCCTAGTACAAGCCAACCTTATCCAGGTACATCTAATCCTATTTGGGGCTCGAATTCTCAACCCCACGCCCCCATTCAAGGGTACAAACCTATGAGTTACTTGCCTCCACAACAACTACCAAATATGCCCGGATTCTCTCATTATATGTAGACTGCTTATGGTCCCATTGGTTTGCCGACGGGACTCCCTCCCCAAAGTCACTAGTACCTGCATGTGAATAGAAAGTTACCTTTCTTAGCCAACCTGGACCTCCCGGATCCATCAAGGATTTTAAATGATCTGATTTGTCACTCTCCCCAATGGCCCGCTATACCAGCCAAACTACCATTTGACATCCCTAAATTCGATGGCAAAGCGGGAGAGGACCTGAACAATCACGTAATGAATTTTCACCTTTGGTGCTCATCCAACTCCTTGATGGATGACTTTATTCGTTTACGCCTTTTTCAAAGAACTCTCACGGGTTCTTCCGCAAAGTTGTATATATAATTACCACGAGGTTTCTTTGCTGATTTCAACACCCTTGCTATGGCTTTCCTCACCCACTACTAGTTATCGATCTGTTATGAAAACAGGGACCGAGATTTTGAGTTCTCTCAAACAAACCAAAGCCACTCATATCTTGGATCACATTCATGAATGGCGACGAAGACGACGTCTCATCAAACTTGAAACCCCGATACCCTTGTCTTATCTGTGGTGATGATCACTACACTAAGCATTGTCCATGATGAGCCGAGGTTTCTAAGTTCCTTCAAGGGACCACAAAATCACCCACTTCGGCCGTATTGTCACAACTCTTCCCTTCTCAACAACAGGCCCAATTGGTCATTCATGACCAACCCTCCCCCTCCAATACAGCCTATGTCTTAATGTGTACAGGAGATTCAAAGAAAAACGACATCACACTTACCACTCAAGCCAAAGATTATTCCTCCTCTAAAGAGAAGGTTGATGCTATACCTCCTTCATTGGTCCAATAATATCCCACAACTCAACCTACCAACGGCCCTCTTCATATCAAATGACCAAGCTTTGACACAGTCCTTCGCCCTCCTCCAAAGGGCGTCGTTCAAAAATCGACTTTCAATCCCCATGCCCGTGCTACCCAGAACTACAGTATTTTTGAAGATCTGGCCCAAACACCATCTGCGATGTCAGCCCTCGAAGTCCTTCAAAGTTTTCCTATACAACGAAAGGCACTGTTGAAAGCTATCGGTGGAATCGACCCTACGGATACGAATTTAATAATTTTTGACTTCCAAGGTTACCACCTCAACTCGCATTCCAAATACAAGTCATTGTCTAAAAAAAAAACATTTGCAGAACTGTTATCGATGATGGTGCCTCGATGTGTGTCATGTCTATCACCTGCTGGAAAGCCATCGGCTCTCCTCCTTTGACTGAATCCCACAACACACTCAAAGACTTTAATGGCTCCGGTTTTAAGTCTTACGGTGTCCTCCCTTCGTTGCCGATTACGTTAGAAGGAAAAACAGTCCAAGTTGAAGTGGAAGTCTTTGACACTCCTCTCGATTACAACCTTCTACTTGGCCATAACTGGATCGATTCCATGCATGCAGTTGTGTCGACTCTTTTTCATGTCGTGCATTTCCCTCATCAAGGAAAGGTCATTACCGTCGACCAATTAGCCTTCTTTAACTTGGATGCACGTACTGGAAACATACCATTTATTTCCCAACCCCCCCTGGATACAAGAACGTCGGTTTGAGTCTTCTTAAAGACTCCTCGTTAATGGGTACCTTCCCCATCCCACCACCCGATGTTTCATATCCTTCTATCACTTCGATCAACATGATCTCCACCTCTATTCATGGAACCCCTGCGTCTCATGACCCATGGATGGTACCCAACCCCGACGATCATCTTCGTTATGGTGACAAAATGCCTTTGAGTTCGGTCAAATCCGCATATCAGGCCATTTAATCAACAACCCCTTATACACCCTCTCTTGGTGATTTATCTCCAAATCCTTTCCACGTCATTTTTCCCACATACGAGATGATTATGTCTGTTATGTAGGAAACCCCTTGGGACGATGGACATCATCGTTCCATCCTCTTCCCGGAACAACACACCATTGAGAGCTACCAATGGATTGCGACCTCGTCGACCGTTGTCGTTATTTCTACCATTCCCGAGCCTACACACGATGTGTTTTCTGAAGGGAACTTAAGTAATATCTCACCCAACATCCCCCTCAACATATCCATAAAACCTGGCATTGTCGAAAATGTGCATATCGGAGCTTCGTGTTCCCCTGACGAAATTGTCACCTACAAGTCACTTTTCAAAGAATTTTGTGACGTCTTCGCTTGGAGCTATGAAGAAATGTTGGGTATCAACCCCAACATTATGATACATGAGATCAAGACATACCCGGATGCTAAACCTGTCCAACAATGCCTTCGTCCGGCCCACCCATGTAAAGAGGCCGCTATAAAGCTTGAAGTCAAGAAACTTCTCAAAGCCAGCTTTATTTACCCGATGACTCTCACTGTCTGGGTTTCCAATCTTGTCCCAATCAACAAAAAACAAGGCACAATCCGCGTGTATGTTGATTATAGGGATATTAACAAAGCATGTCCTAAAGACAACTTTCCTACCCCCTTCGTTGACCAGATAGTCGACGATTGTGCCGGAAGTGAAATCTTCTCTCCGATGGATGGCTTCTCCAGATATAATCAAATCAATATTGTTCCCGAGGACCAACACAAAACCTCTTTTATTTGTCCTTGGGGCACTTTTGCCTATCGGAAACTTCCTTTCGGTCTAAAAAACGTTGGCACAACTTTCCAGTGCGCTATGTCTTATGCCTTCCATGATATCAAGCACATCGTGCAGCCCTATCTTGATGACTTACCCGCTCATTCCATGCGTCGTGTCGATCATACAATACACCTCCGAGCCATTTTCCTCCGATGTCGGTTTTACCATATACACTTGAATCCTCACAAATGCGTTTTTTGCGTAGAATCCGACCGAATTATAGGCTTTATTGTTTCACGTCAAGGGATCAAGGTAGATCCTTTGAAGGTCGAGGCGATTCTCAATCTCCCTCCTCCTTCTTCGCTTTGCCAGTTACAAAATTTGCAAGGGAAAGCAAAATTTCTTTGTCGTTTCATCCCAAACTATGCCGAGCTAACTCTTGGATTTACATGACTACTCAAAAAGGGGTCTGATTTCGTATGGGATACCATCGCCAACAAAGCCTTTGAAGCTTTGAAACTGTCCCTGACACGTACTCCGCTCCTCTTCCCACTGGATTATAGCCATGATTATTTCCTCTACCTTGCAGCCTCGGATTACACCATCACAATGGTTCCCGTCCAGGAGGATGATTCTCATGATGAACATGTCATCTATTACTTGAGTCAAAGTCTAACGCCTACTGAAACCAAGTATTTACATGTTGAAAAACTGGCATTGGTAGCCGTCCAAGCAGTTCAACGTTTCCGACACTATATCCTCTCTCGCAAGACTACGGTCATTTCTAACTGCAACGCTATGCAACACATTCTCACATGTCAACTTCTAGGGGGAAAATACTCCAAATGGATCATGATACTCCAGGAGTTTGACTTAGAATTTGAACGTGCTAAGTCCAAGAAATCCTCAGTGTTTGCCGAGTTGATATGCGACTTTCCCTACTCTAAGACGAAAAATGTAGCAGCCGATTCATTACCTGATGAATCCCTTTTCCTGATTAGTTCCGATGATATTTGGTAGGGACATATCATCATCTATCTCCAAACCCAGAATTTCCGGCCCAATTTATGTAGTACTGACCACCGTCGAATACACTACCAAGCCCATCAGTATATTATTCTCGGTGATACTCTTTATCGTCGTGGGATTGAATCAGTTTTTCGACACTACCTCACATTTGACGAAGCCAAGAAAGCCCTAAATGACTGCCATTTTGGAGGCTGTGGTGGTCATATGTTTGGGTATGCTACTGCCCAAAAGATCTTGCGAGCTGGGTATTTTTGGCCTTCTTTATTTAATGATTATATAATTTCCATTCAAAAATGCCACGCTTTCCAGACCTACAACCATAAAATACGATCACATCCCACTCCTCTTCACCCTGTGGTATCCATCGGTCCTTTTGTGAAATGGGGTATCGATTTCATGACATGTCACCTTCAATCA
>ML778826.1:16758-35340 GCA_009831015.1 Picea engelmannii | reverse complement strand
CAATTGCTGAATCCGTTTTGTCCCAACCCTTTAGCCTTTCCTCAAGCTTTAGGAGAATTCAAGCAAAGCATTTGGAGGACAAAGAAGAGGAGGAGCCCAGGATTAGGATCGAGGAACGGTGGCCAATCTCTATTATCATTGTAAGTTGATTCATCTTGAGATTAATAAAGAGTACTTTTCCCATCCCAATGCACGAGTCTAATATGTTTTATTCGATTTATGCTTAATATCTAACCCTCTAGTAGAACAATAGCATGCATGCATAGTTTTGTCTCGAATGCAGGATCACTTTTTGGAAAGAGCAGCAGAAGCAAAGGAGATAAAGCGCAACGGAGGATCTACACCAACTGTCGATAAAAAGGTTAGTTGGTTCTTTCCATGTTTGCATGTGAAAAAGGGTTTTAGGTTTGGGGTAGAAGGTTAAAAGTAATTTCTTAAGGGTCATTATTTGCATGCAAGTTTAAGCCCTAGCTTGTTAGTCCGTATGGTGCAATTTCCCCACAACAGAATTGGCGACTCCACTGGGGAGATTTACTCTTAGGGTTTCCTGGATTTAGTTAAAGGTTTTTTGGATAGTTCAAAGAAGTAGAGTTTGAGTTTCTTTGCTTATTTGTTTTCTGTTAGGTCAAAGCTAGTAGGGAACCTGGTTATCAATACCAGTTTTCGTTGACTGTTGCTTGAGATTTATTATCGGGACACACAGAGGTACACGCGGCCTGCAGAAGGCCTGCACGCGTGTAACCCGTGCCCTAACCTTCTGTAGCCCGTGTTTGAACGCTTGCTGCAGAGATTTCAGTAGCGTGTAGGACTCAAGAAACTTGAGAGGCAGTCTCCTCTTCCCTATCAGAAGTTTACCTTCTCAGGGGGCTTTCTGGATCTTTTCTGGGTCTTGTTGGTTTACTGTCTTGTTTTCAGTCTGTCTTATTGTGTTGGTTATTCTTTGCATTTGTTTTCTTTTTGCAAATTTTTCTTTTCTGTTAAAATAAAAGCATCCAAGCCTTTTTAGAGACCCTGGTTGTCAATACCAGAGGCCTTTTTCAGGTCTGGGCTGCCTGTGTGTTGTTTTATCTTAGCCTTTATACAGACTCGCGGCATGTTCAAGTCTAGCCCGCGGGTACCCGCGCACTGTTATAGCTCAGCACGTGTTTGCACGCGTACTGTTTTGGTGACAGTCGCGGGCTTGATTGGTATATTTTCAGCTTGGGTGGGGCAGTCATCCCCTCCTGTGGTGAGAAGAACTCCTCTCAGGGGTTTAGAGTCTGGGGCTACACAGTCAGCAGGTTAGGACATCTTTTCCTTGGCCTGTTTTTTTAATTGATGTTTTGATAGAAAAGACAAAAGAGAAAAAAATTGTTTTATGGTTTTTAGGCAAGTGTTAGAATTGGTGCTTTCTTGATTGCTTTTCCACATCTTTGCTCTGATTCTTTTGCGATCTGCGCTTTAAGCCAGAGTTTTATTTTCGTTCTCTTGGTTTTATGCTGGTCAACATTTTCCCTTGTTGCGTCATTTTGCAATTAAATAAAAAAAAAAAAAAATTGTTTCATTTTGATTTGAAGATTGTGTTGTTGCATCAGTAGCTAGGAAGAAGTCTTTTTGCATAAGTTTTTGCAGTGAATTTAGAGTATAAGTAGCTCGTAGATCTGAGAGAAAGTCCTTTATATTTACTGCATGAAATCTTAGTAAATTTGAAAAGGAAAAATAAATCTTTCTTATTGAAAAGTTGCTGGTTTTGCATTTTTGTAAAAGTTTTTGTTTCAAATCATTTCTTGTTCATTTTGCTTTGAGTCTTTTACACACCATCAGTTTCACTTTCGTACCTTGTGACTTAAAAATCCCATTAAAAGCAACGCTAATTAAAATCAATTAGACTTTTTGTTTGTAGGGTGCATACACTAGCTTAAGACTAGGGCCTTGGAATAGTTTGGAGAGTAAATTCTCCAAGGCCACTCAAACCAAACATTGGAGTCTGTCAATAGGGAGTGTAGAAGTCCAGTTACAGAAAGTTATCCGGGACCCCCCTCTTACACAGGGGCTAAACATGAGGTCACGTAAGGAAAGGCAGTGGAGATAACCCCTCCAAAGCTGGACTGAGCGTTGTGGAGAACACATATCGAGGATTTGTTAAGGGATTCCGTCGTTTGCATTTGCCACGGAGCTTCGTGGGTCTCGAATCCGTTCGAGGTCCTCAGTTGTCTTCTGGACCATTTTCTCTCGATACCCTTGACAGGTTTCGGGCTTGATACCCTGCTCATTGTGGTCTACCCGACTATCGACTGTACCCGCCTGGTGACTGTTCACGTGTTGGAAAACTAGTTGCCAATATTTTCTAGGGACATACACGGGTGACTACGGGGGTATACCGCGGTACCTAGGATAGACATCAGGCCACGCTTTGTAGAGTATACGTGGAGGGTGCTTCCGTATTCGAGTTGCACTTGCATCGGTAAGTTGCTCTAGTGTTGGTTGTTGTAACTGTTCTCCCAACTAGTTTAGTGCTTGCTTGATTTATCTTCTAGGGGATTTATTTTAGTGAGTGTTACTGTTTGTTCATGTAGAGTACCTTAGCATGTCGTGAATCTTCTCACACAGTGGAGGATTCGGAGCTCCGCTGGTCACGAAGGCTTCTGGGCCTGCTGCTGGTTATACTGGAGCCACCCCCGCCACCATTGAGGCGGAAGCTAGACCAAAGAGGGTCTTTCGAAGCAACCGGGTTTCAAACCATTGAGCCCGAACAACTCTCGGAGGAATCGACCGCTAATCTTGGATCGGTTGAAACCTCAAACACCGATACTTGGCCGGACATTATTGTGCCAATTCAATTTTACGAACGCCTATCAGTGCCTAACCCAATTATGGAACCAAACTCTGTTACTTCCTATGGGAATTCTTCCATTCCCATCACTGTTGCTACCACAGGAGAAGATTCTTCTAACTTGCCTTTGTCAGCGGTCCGGGCCACCATGGTCTCAGCCACAACTACGTCACACAGTGGACCGACCCCATCTATCACGACGGCCACACCTCCTTACATAACTAGTGCGATAGGCCCTCCGTTTTCATACGGTATGCCTAGTTCAGGTACAAGTCCTGCACTCACTTCCTCCACTTTACAGACTTTGGGTCTAGGGGCAGGGATCTCTAACGCTCCTCTGCAAGGTCAACTTGGGGGGCATTCCTGTCCCTTTCAACACTTTTCCTTATGCTGGAGGTTATATCTCTCCTTCATCCCCTTCGCTTGGTGGTCCGCATCAACAGTCCACCGGGCAGCCTGCACACACAAGTTCTTTTGGAGCTGGGAGTCAAGGAACACCTGCGCAAACTCAGCCGATAGGTTCGTCACCGTTTTTCTGGAACGAGACGTTTGGTAATAACACTTTCGCATCCACTACTTTCCCATCTGGGGGCACACCCATTTTTGGACAGTCTACTTCGACACATGGTACTATTCCTGCATTGGGGGCACATATACCGGGACCTTGGAACTCAGGACAAGGATCCGTTCCTTCATCTGGAATGCCGTTCTGGGGTAATTCTTTCCATAATCAATGGAACCCCAGGCAGACTTCTATGCGTCTCCCCTCGGTACCGGCATGGGGTAATCCTTCCCAAAGTCCGTCAAACACGATGAATGCCCAACATCCTATATCCTTCATGGGGAATCAGTCAATGATGTCTCCTCAGATGCAAAACCCTTACGTTGGTCAGGGCCATGGTTTATACCAGAATCCGGGCCACCATCCAAACTTTTCCTGGCAACCTGGTGCCAGTCAAACTCTAGGACCCTTTTATCCCATCTATCAACAACAACCTAAACTACCATTCTTGGCGACGTTACACTTGCCGAATTTGACACGGTTGTTAAATGATCCTATCTGTCACGATCCGCGTTGGCCTCCTATTTCAACAAAGTTGTCTTTGGACATTCCAAAGTTCGAGGCTAAGCCTAACGAAGATCCAGGTGATCATGTGACTACTTTCCACCTTTGGTGTTCATCTAACTCACTGAAAGATGATTCCGTCCAGTTGCGATTGTTTCAACGCACTCTTATCAGGAGTGCCGCGAAATGGTACATAGAGCTTGATCATTCACGATATTCTTCTTTTGGCGAACTGGCGATGGCCTTCCTTAACCATTTCTAGTTACCTGTGAGATACGACACCGACACAGAGTTGCTAGCCAATTTCGAGCAGACGACCGCGAACCATATTTCTGACCATATCCGAGAGTGGCACCATTGAAAGAGTTTTATCAAGGTACCCGTCCCACCAACATTCCTGCTTGAGTGGTTCCTTAAGTCTTTAGTTCCGCAGTTATCCAAAGACGTCGCAACTTCAGGGGTTTTCTCTGAGGAAGATGCCATTATGAGGGCTCAACAGTTTGAGCTTATCTATTCTCAGTTTGGTCTATTGTACAACATCCTGCCGGATGCACCACGATCGATTCTGGATAAAACTAGACAGAGAGCCGGACCACATGCCGATGGTATTGTTGGTTCGACACAAACTAAGCCCGCTGAGAAATTGACGAAAAAATTGCAGCAGTTATCTATACAACACTCAGCGGCCAGCCAAACTACTGCTTTGGCTGCTCCTCCTACCCAAACGTCGGAAGTACACTCCGTACAGACGACTAACCCAAAGGCCACCCAACAGCCTGAAGGGAAGAAAAAATAACGCAAGAAGAGTAAGGGGGATAAGAAACCAACTGATAATGCTGGCGAGGGCACCACGAAAAAACGGAAGGCGAGGTATCCGTGCAACTTATGTGCGGAAGACCACCCTACCCATCTATGTCCTCGACTTGCAGAGGCCCAGAAGTTTGTCACACAGCAACAACAAGCCGTGTTGACTAATCCCTTTCAGCATGGGAAAAATTTAACTCAAGCCTCTGCAAGTGCTCAAGGGGGCAGTTCAGAAACCTGCCCTCCCCCAAACAATTCATCTGCCGTGAATGTATATATGGTTAAAAGTGATTCTTTCATAACAACTAGAGTGCATGACTATAGCAAACCAAGCGCCTCTGAGAAGGGCAAAGAAGCTGAGATCCCATCCCTTCCTCTACAGATCGAGAAGACGTTGGGTGAAACAATGACATGCATTCCAAAAGGTGAGTTCAAGAGACCTTCTCACAATCCAAACGCAAGGGCCGCCCAAAAATACTCTGTGGTGGAAGATTTATCACAAACCCCTTGTGCTATGTCCGCTTTAGAGGTCCTCCAAAGTTGCCCTGCTCAGAGGAAAGCCTTGTTGACTGCTTTAGGCTCTACTGAGACTTGTAACCTGGGTACCATCATGTTAGATACAATTGACTTGAAACCTCGTTTGCCTTACCATGTCGCGTTTCAGATAGTAGTGGCTCATCCCACGAAAATTTTTACATGGAATATCTTCCGCACGGTGGTAGACGAGGGCGCTTCGACTTGCGTTATGTCGTTAGCATGCTGGAAAGCCATTGGTCAACCTGAGTTGTCTCCGTCAACTACTCTCCTCACTGCGTTCGATGGTCGTTCTTTCCGACCGCATGGAATCATTCCTTCTTTCCCTGTGCAGTTAGGGGGGAAGACCGTGTGCGTCGAAGTAGAGGTAGTTGATGCCCCCATCGACTACAATCTATTGTTAGGCCGTAGTTGGACTTATGCAATGCAAGTGGTGGTCGCTACAATTTTTTGAGTCTTATTATTTCCACATGAAGGCCGGATAGTGACCATTGATCAATTATCCTTCTCTCGACCTGACCTAGCTTTGGGGGCATCCACGGTTCCCATGGTTGATAATCCTCAAGTCGGTGTTGTCAACGTCGGAGTTGGCTTGTGCCCATATTTGATGGGTACTTTCGATTACCCACCTCCTCATGGCGATGTCAAGTTTATATCGACTCACCACAAGGTTGATATTTTTCACGTCTCGTCGTTCCGCACGACTTACTTTCAGGATCCGTGGATTCTTGCTTCCCCATCAGACACGATGGATGCGACGGGGCATGCGGGCATGTCTACGCCCTTGTCGGCTGCTGAAGTAGTGTACTCTTTGGTCCAGCAAGCTTCAGCTACTCCTGATCCGATTCCTGCACAAGAGTTGGATCCACTCCTTGAGCCTATCTAGGCTCAGGATTCTCTTTCCAACACCGATTCGTTAGATTTAGTATTGCCTTCTGACAAAGAAATAATCGAAGAAATGACTAGCCCGGACAAACCCTGGGAAGATCTTCATCACAGATCATATTTCCTCCCAGAGTTACACCGAATCGAGGCAGGAGAATTCACTATCACCATGACGGGAGGTCAACCTTGTCCCATTAACCTCTTAGCTACACATGATATTTATGCTGAGGGAAATATGGCGACTATCACTGCCACGATACCTATCAATATCTCCCGAAACCCCAGCATCGTGGAGAATGTCTTCGTCGGAGCGGATTTCTCCCCCGAAGAGATTCATATTTACACAGATCTTTTTAAAGAATTCCGCGATGTTTTTGCTTGGTCTTACGAGGAAATGCCAGACATCGATCAAAAAATAGTTTAACATGAGATCACTACGTATCCTGATGCTAAGCCCGTTCAACAGAAACTTCATCCAGTTAATCCTAGGAAAGCAACAACCATCAAAGCTGAGGTGGAGAAATTGCTTAAGGCAGGGTTCATATACCCTATTCACTTGAGTCAATGGGTGTGAAATCCCGTGCCAGTCGATAAAAAAGAAGGCACGATTCATGTCTGTACCGATTTCCGTGATTTGAACAAGGCATGTACGAAAGATAATTATCCAACCCCATTCATCGACTAGATCATTGATGAGTGCGCCGGTTGTGAAGCCTTTTCGTTCATGGATGGTTTCTTGGGCTATAACCAAATCCAAATCAAACCTGAGGACCAACACAAAATGACATTCATTTGTCCGTGGGGTACATTCGCCTATCGAAAAATGCCTTTTGGTCTCAAGAACGCTGGAGCCACTTTCCAGCGGGCCATGTCTTTTGCGTTTCATGACCTCAAACATATAGTCGAGGCCTATCTAGATGATTTAGCATCACACTCTCGCAAGCGAAAGGATCATCCTACACACCTCAGACTAATGTTCGAACGCTGTTGCTACTTCCGGATTCGCTTGAATCCCAACAAGTGCAGCTTTTGCATAACGTCAGGACGTTTGTTAGGTTTCATCGTTTCAACAACGGGGATCATGGTCGATCCTCTTAAGGTGGAGGCAATAGTCCAGTTGCCCCCCCCACACACAATCTTACAACTTCAAAGTATTCAAGCCAAGGCGAATTTCTTACGACGCTTCATCACCAACTATGCCGAAATCACCAAGGGCTTCATGCATTTATTGAAGAAAGATGTTCCTTTTCTCTGGGACAAAGCAGCGCAACGCTCTTTCGACACATTGAAACACGCCCTTACAACCGCACCTCTGCTACGGCCACCGCATTATAACAAGGATTTCCTATTATATCTGGCTGCCGCAGAGTCAACCATAGGCATGGTTTTAGTTCAGGAAGATGATTCATTTTCTGAATACATGATCTATTACCTGAGAGGAGGCCTCGTAGGACCGGAACTTAACTATACACATCTCGAAAAACTTGCGTTGGTAGTAGTTCATGCTGTTCAACAGTTTCGTCACTATGTTCTATTTCGTAAGACCACCGTCGTAGCTGTCGTGAATCCATTTCAGTACATGTTGACATGACGGGTTATCGGAGGAAAAATCAGTAGATGGATGGTCATCCTCCAAGAATTTGACTTAGACTTCATTTCAGCAAAGTCCAAGAAGTCATTGGTCTTTACAGAACTTATTTCAGAACTTCTGGTTGAGACAGGTGACGTTGTGCCTGAGGAATCGCCTATCCGGGGGGATATGATTTTGATTGAATCGTCAGACCCCTGGTATGGAGATATACTGATCTATCTCTAGAATTTGAAGTGTCCTACCTCTTCTTCTCATGATGAGCATCGGCGGATACGCCATCAGGCCAAGAACTATCTTATACTCAATGATACTTTGTATCGGAGAGGTGTAGATTGTATCCTGCGTTGATGTCTCACTCATGAGGAGGCCGTCATAGTGCTCAATGATTGTCATACAAGAGCTTGTGGCGGTCTCTTTTCCGGGTTGGAAACAACCCAAAAGATATTACGAGCAGGTTACTTCTGGCCCACACTTATAAAAGATTGTATTGAGTCGGTCAAGAAGTGCCATCCGTGCCAAATATTCTCATGGAATATGAGGGCACATCTCGCTCCTATGTTTCCTGTCATCACCATTGATCCCTTCACTAAATGGGGGATTGATTACACTACATGCAACCCCCCATCAGCAAGGGGGCACCGCTATATCATTGTAGCTGTCGACTACTTCACTAAGTGGGTTGAAGCTATGCCGACGTTCAAAGATGATGGAGAGACTACAACTCTCTTCTTATTTAACCAGATTATAGCACGGTTTGGAGTCCCGAGAGATATTGTCACTGACCATGGCAGTCACTTTCAGAACCAAATGATGTCCGAGTTAATATCAAAGCTTGGGTTACGGCAAGAAAATTCCTCACCTTACTATCCCCAAGCCAATGGGCAGGTGGAAGCTGTTAACAAAACTCTTAAGACAATGCTACAACGAACCATCAACTCAGCCAAATCCAATTGGAATTTGATGTTATACTTGGCCTTATGGGCTTACCAGACATCAGTTAAGACTGCAACCGCTTTCTCACCTTTCCAACTCGTTTACGAGATGGAGGCAGTCTTGCCCATCGAATGTCAAATTCCATCTCTGAAACTGGCAGTATAGTTATTGCCAGACACTTCTCCACTTGAAGAATGGTTAGTACACCTTGAGCAGCTTGATGAACAGCGTCGCGATGCGGCCCTGGCCAACGAGACTCATAAACATAAGGTTAAGTGTCAATATGATAGGTCCGTTCATCCTTGGGTTTTCTCTGAGGGTGACCTTGTCCTGGTTTACGACCAAGATAAGGACCCCCTGGGGGCAAGAAAGTTTAAACCCATGTGGTTCGGACCCTTCATTGTTAAGGAGGTTTTAAAAAAGGGCACTTATCGTCTGGTCGATTTTGAAGGGAATTATTTGGCGGAGCCTAGGAATGGGCTCTACCTCAAGAAGTATTACTCATAGAACGGTCACTGTGGGTAACTTTTTGTAACATATGTATAGTCTTTGTGCTATTAATTTTTTTTTTTTTTTCATTTCTTTTGAAAAACGTGTCATGGACATGTCATTAATGTTATATTTCGTCACTATGGCAGATTTCAAGTGAGTCCGAAGTGTTCATTGGGTATGCAGATGGTGCTAGTCGACACACGTGGAGGCTCGCCTCCGTAGATTGGGTAATATTTGCACCACAGGGTCAGTTGTTATCTTCCGGAGGAATATGCTTAGGTGACACCACAAACAATGTTGCTGAGTATAGCACAGTTATTGAGTTGCTTCGTGACGCTTTGTCATTGAGTATCTCTTGTCTCCGGGTCTATCTAGATCCTCAACTGGTTGTGTCACAACTAAACAGAATATACCGGGTGCATGACCCAACTTTACACCGACGATTCCTTAGGGTACGTCTCTTGGAACACAACTTTGATTATATTACATATTTTCATGTTCCCAGGAGTCTAAATCAAATCACGGATACTCTAGCTAATCACATTTTAGATTGGCATCTTGCTCACACATAAAAATATTATGATCATACACATGTAAATACATTTTTGCACACATAATCCATAAAGACACAGAAAAGAAATAAAAAACCATATATAAACATCCGAAAATCCTCAGAGTACATAGATGGGCGCAAGTGCCTCAAAAATGGGAACCATAACGAGTCACTAGGGCTTATGCCCTCAAAAAATATATACATGTCAGTTCTCATGGCACATAAAAGTGTACAAGTCTGTTCAGGGCCTGTGAGCCCTGTTATAATCATACACAGCTCGACCCAAACGCCTAAACAATCGGACCCATGTCCGCAGTACCCCCACAATATGAGTCTGCATGGAGGGCGGCAAGTCCTCTATCTCTTCCATGGGAACTGTGTGAGTGAGATCAATGAAGTTCTGCTCAATCCGCCTAAGAGCCCTCTCAGCCTCTCCCGCTGGGAGGTTCCCTACTATCGCTGCTCCCCTAGTGGCGGCAGTTGCGACCTCTGGTCGTGGGCGACGCCTGTTCCGTGCATAATCGACAGGTCACACGGGTCCCACATCTGCACGCAACACAATGTACTCCCATCAAAAACTCTGTTATACAAAAACATGATATATATATCAAAAAGACATAAAAATTACATATGCAAACAAAAAAAAACTAGATAGGTGGAGACTTACCCATCTCCCCTCGCTCCTCACCAGGAGGCAATGGTATCGCTGGATCTCTGGAAAAGTCAATCCCTGCATATGGATAATCCTCGATCGCCGGGATCTGTCGCGACAACCATGCGAAGAAGTCATCATTGAAGGCCTTGGTGGTCCTCCCACCACCCTGTCGCGGCAACAATGCTGCCCATCTGCACACTGCAGGGAAAGTCGCCAGATGTCCTCGTACTGTTAGCCGAGGACTGAAGCATGGAACTCTCTCAAAAAAGAACGAACACAGGATGGTCCCAAACCCAAAGTTCCTGTGTGTCCGCTGTCTGCAAGCTGTCAGCTGCCCTGTCATGCTTACCAGTAGTGTGGTGCTCTAGTAAAAAATTTGTGCATTCATGCACTGAATCACACAGTTCATCTGTGCGCGCGAAGCCTGATGCACGGCTGCGGAGCCGATAATTCGCCCAATGAGTGATAAGATGGTCTCAAGGGCGAGGCTGGTAATCCTACTCACGGGAACCGAGGAATATCTATGATCGGTCCCAGCCTCACAGTACTCCTCTATCAATTCTGAGACTTTGCTCGGCCCCGCAGGAAAAGTCTGAAAGTTGACAGGTTCCCCTCTCCTCGAGAGGCCCATCAAAAAGTAAATGTCCTCGGTGGTGGGCACCAGGGATTGCCCCTCTATCATAAAGGCCTCTGCATCTGGGTGCCAGTAATCAACCAAGGCATTCAGTAGCCTAGGTTGAGCGCGCATAAACGGACACAGGAAAAACTTTACTAAGCCACACTGCGTCAGCACGGCCATAACATTCGGATCTGCAGCCACTGCCTCATTGGCAGCCTCGTGCTCCCTCTCTCTCCAATGAACATACATCTTGCCAAACACACAAAGGGAAAAAAAAGGAGGAGTTAGATCTTGTACACTCAATTTTCCATTGCGCGGGGGTAACCCGTGGGCTGTCGAGGCGACAGTCGTGGGTACTTGCACGCAGTTTTGACTCTGCGCGCGGGTACCCGCGGGCTGTCTCTGGACAACCCGCGTTTGTCTAGGGCCGACCTCTTGGAGGTCGACGACCACCCCTAAAACGCACCCAAAAACAATAAATGAAGTATTGAAATGCAAGATGAGGGAGTTTGTACTTACTTGGTCCAAGAAGAAGTTCGTTTCGTCCACTGAAGCTCCCAGAATCACAATCTTTGGCAAAGGGGGTCTTTTGGCTCTAGATTCAATTTCCAAATCAGCAATGGTGATAATGAGCTGCCAGCTTCTATTTATAGACTTTTTGGCCTCTTTTTGTCACTCTTTTGGCCCCTTTTATCAGTTTCTTTATACCAAAAAACATTTTGAGTGGTTCAGGAGTTATATGGGAGGGATTTGATCAGGTATTGGGACATTTTTCATTGAGTTTCAGAAAAAAAAAATAAAAAAATATATGGATGGTCCATAATTTTTTTTTCCAAAAATCAACTTGAGCATATAGGGTAGGATTCCATCCCCATTGTTGCATCTCGTTGCCTTTTTATTCTTACGATATAGGATCAATCCCATCCGGTTGTGACACATAACCATCATGTCTACTCTAGAAGTGTCGCAACTCGGTGGTAGAGCTTGCCTAAACATGGATGCCCTAGGTAGTTCCTGGTTACATTATGGTGTCCATGCCATTTCTAACAACATAGTAGGCTCGGGAGTCCGTATAGTCTTTCCTGAATACGAGTTTGAACCTCATTTGTATGGGTATTTTTCACTCTTTGTCTTACCCTCCGGACTCCCAAAACATAACAGGTCTCCTTTTAAGCCCTTTTCAGACTCTTTAAACATGAAAAGATTGCCGAGCGATCTTGTGACCTTTCACGCTCGTTAAACTGAAATCTGAAGTCACGTCTGTCTGGCGGTAGTTTACCCCTTTTTCGGTCCGGACGGTCAACTGTACGAACAAAGGAACACTCTACCGAATTCCAAATTCTTTAGAAGAGTATCCTCAGGTATAATTTTATTCCTTTTTCGGGCCTGAGGGACTAAATTTACGAAAAAGAAACCCCCCCGGAGTCCATAGTTAAGCTCTTTTCAGACTCCCTAAAATTAAAAAGATTGCCGAGTGACCTTATTCTTTCACACTCGTTAAAACGGTCCAGAAGAATATTCTTGATGGAGTCCATAGTTAATTTTTTTTCAGACTCCTTAAAAGTGAAAAAATCGCCGAGTGATCTTGTCCTGTTCACACTCATTAAAATGGTTTTGAATTGACATCTAATCGGTGCTAGTTTACACCTTTTTCGAACCGACTAGACTATTGACGAAAAAGGTACCCCAGTGGAGTTTCCTTTTATTCTTTTTTAGACTCTCTAAACATGAAAAATCACCGAGCTTCCCTTCTTCAGGCTCGTTAAACTTACATCGAAGGACGTTACCATTGTGTGTTCTATCAACTGCATCTGCATCCTTTACCCTTCAGCCTAGTAACAGTTTGCCTTTGCGTCTTAACACCTTTGGCCACTGGAGGAATTTTCTCGAGTATCATTTCCTTAAAACATCAGTCTTGTCCTTGTGCCTTGAACTTGTATGTTTGCTGTACTCGTTCCTCCCTTGTAACGTAATATTCTTTTATTCTTTTGTCCAAATCAACAAAAAGAGCAGAAAAATCAAATATACCCCAAAAAGAGGATGGGAAAAGTATTTTCTTTATTGGCAGCATTATGAGTCGCCCTTGGATAAAGCACATCTGTCCATTTGATTCATCAGACTTTGGGATGTAGTATGACCTTAGGAAGCTTTTCTCTCTATATTGAGTTGTGTCCTCCACCATTTGGTTACTCTTCCAAACATATGGAGAGTTTGCGTTGCCTCCTGCTTCGTAGACTTATGATTAACAGATATGCTGCCTAAGTCTTATCACTTGTTGTGCTATTGTCCAAGGGAAGTTTGTTACTTAGACTGAGTTGGCCCCTCTGCAATATGTCTCTTGTCCGCATACCCGACCATCCTGAACGCCCAATCAAGTCTTTTTTCAAAATCACTAAAGCCTTCAGTGCGATCATCAAGATTATCAAGTCCATAACCGACGAGACGTCGAAGACCTCTGGGTAGTGCAATCGTACACTCATATTACACTCCTACCCGAGTTTTAGAAGATTTTGAAGATTGTTGCTCGAGCTCTGAAGTACAACCATCAGGCCAAATCAGCTTCTGGGAGATGGATACTTTCTATGTATATCTTTCTGATTTCGAGATGTAGCTCTACTGTGTATTGTTTGCGGCTACTCTTTATAGTTATTTGACATGGATCTACAGTGTATTTGATTGGTAGCCATGGTTCTGATTTATCCCGAGCATGGGTATGCCTGCCTCGGTGAGACATTTGATATTTTTTGCAGACGACACCTCCTGCTTCCTGATTCCTGGGCTCACTCATTCAGCATATCAATACAGATTGGTAAAGAATTGGTAATGTATTTCGGCCATCAGATGCTCTTCTGACCTCACACATTAGGGGGCATCTGTTATAACCCTAAATTGAACCATCCATGCTTACCTGGCATCAGGCCAACTCATTTCCCTTCAGTGCCAAAGCCATGCTAAACAAACTCTTGGAAAGCCTCTTAAATCATGTAACCCGCACCCTAACCCATTACTGAGCACGTTGGAATGCTGGCAAGCCTTATACTGCACGCGTTGGAATGCTGGCTGGCCCATTACAGCCCGCGTTTACCTAACAAAGCAAAAAATTAGGAAAGTTGCCGACGGAACGAAAAGCTTTGGGTCAGTTAACTGGAACTCCCAGCCATGCATGGCCAAGAGTTCATCTAAAACCCTAGCTCCTTTTAGCCTATAAAAGAAGGGGTAGGGGTACTATTCAAAGGAGGAAAATCATAGCAAAGAAACTCTACCCAATTGCCGAATCCGTTTTGTCCCAACCCTTTAGCCTTTCCTCAAGCTTTAGGACAATTCAAGCAAAGCAGTTGGAGGACAAAGAAGAGGAGGAGCCTAGGATCAGGATCGAGGAACGGTGGCCGATCTCTATTATCATTGTATGTTGATTCATCTTGAGATTAATAAAGAGTACTTTTCCTGTCCCAATGCACGAGTCTAATATGTTTTATTCGATTTATGCTTAATCTCTAACCCTCTAGTAGAACAATAGCATGCATTCATAGTTTTGTCTCGACTGCAGGATCGCTTTTTGGAAGGAGCAGCAGAAGCAAAGGGGATAAAGCGCAACGGAGGATCTACACCAACCGTCGATAAAAAGGTTAGTTGGTTCTTTCCATGTTTGCATGTGAAAAAGGGTTTTAGGTTTGGGGTAGAAGGTTAAAAGTAATTTCTTAAGGGTCATGATCTGCATGCAAGTTTAAGCCCTAGCTTGTTAGTCCGTAGGGTGCAATTTCCCCACAACAGGCTCCCAACAAGGACTTTTTGCCTGAGAAAAGTGGCTCTTGTCTCCTTCCAAAAACATATTTTGAAAGTGAGTTCGCGGGCTGCCTATGGCCTAGGGTGTAAGAATCCATCATTCTCATGGGACACCTACACTTAGGGTGTGAACTTCTCGTAGTTTTCTCCATGCACAGAGTGCGAACCATTTTTTAAGCATGGAAAGGAGAAGAGGTCTCGAGGGTTCTAGAAGGGAATCTTCTAGAAAATGAGTTGGCATTCGTATGGTTGTCATTTTACTGACTTCTCATATTTGATGGGATCATCCTTATCCATGTAACCATCTCTCATTCTCCTATATATTGAAAGGTTTCTCATGGAAAAGGTTAAGCAAGATTGAATGAAGAATTGGTGAAAGAATTGTGTGAAGAACCCTGCTTGGACGGAGGCTTGAAGACTCTAGTTGGTCTATCAAGAGGAATTGGATCTTCTTCATGAAAGTACAGAGAAAGTGTGTGTGTTGGAACCAAGGGTCATTTAAAAAAATCTTGTGACATCAAGGCGATCAAGTTGTATCTTCTACTTTCAATTAATATGATACAACGACATGTCCCTTTCCCATAAAGTCTCTCTTACTTTATTGTGTAATTCCTTGATCATATGCATAAGTTGACGTTGAATACATTTTTCTATCTTCACATTGGTTGTTTTGTGTTGTCTTGGACTTGACCTCACAAGAGCACCGGAGAAAAGTGGGAGAAAAAGATACCTAAGGAAGTATATAAAGGTATGTCACTTATTCCTCCCTATTAGCAGATTCAATGATTACAACTTAGGGAAAGAGTCATGTCCTGTCCTGTTTTGTTCTAGATCCAGGTGGATCTAAGGAGATCTGTTAGTGTTCACACCTACTGATTAGTTTTATAACAACGCGGATCTTCATGGTTGAGGAGAAATGAATTTTTGAAGATGACAAAGTGAATTGAAGAAGGAAGTACATGTAGGACCTGGAGATAATTAAAGAAAATAATTACAAAATAAGAAAGTGTCAGGTCGGCCCTAAAGTTAAAAGGAAGTGCCATAAATGGTATAAATAAATATCATTATACATTTATTTGACACACAAGTCAAATTTTATAGGAAATTAGAAGTAAAGAAGGCCGGATTTCAAGGGAGGATGAAGTCCTTTGGTGATGTGTTCTAAGGTATGTTATTTACAGGTCATCTTACCATTTTTTCTATAACTATTTTTCTAGAACGATTCAGATGGTGAAATTGTTATGGTATTGAGAATACATATCAAGGTACCTGTGGTAAAAGTTTTATCTCTTGATTCACTATAATTATGAAGATACACTCTGTCGAAGATAGGGTTTTTGACCAGTCTTGAAGCTAGTCATAAACAGGTGTTCCGGGTAAAACAATCATAACTTATTCATAGAGAATCCAAATGAAGTGGGACCAATTTCATTGGAAAGAGTATGGAATGTAGTTTCATTTGTGTGAGTTTAAAAATATGATGTTAAATATTGAGCGTGGGGAATTTTATACAAGTTCGCTCTCCTAAATAAACCATAATTGAACAAGGTCTACCATTCTCTCTATAACTTGTTTTTGGGGAGGATTAAAGGAGTGAAACTTGGAGAAGTTTCAGAGAATACATTGAGTAATATTATCTACAGGATCCAAGTATTCCAAGAATTGAAGAATTGCAGAAATTGAAGAAGTCTCAGGAAGTATTATCAGGTTCTATGTGATGGTTGGTTGATGGTGATGATTTAATGTAAAGTTTTATTATCTCTCATATATTCTTGGGTGGAAGGAAGGGGCAAGGATGGAGAGTTCAAATCTCCCTTGATATGGGAGGATTGTATCTTCCTCTTGAAATTTTATCCCTCCCTTTACATTTGGAAGCTGTAGCTACCTTTGGAAGTCATTACTTCCCTTGAACAATAACTATTGATTATTTCTCATATATTATGCATGGTGTATTGTGGTGTATTGGTGTAACTCTTATACTATTGTTCATTGCTCATTGGTGATGCAGGATCATCGCCAATGTCAAGCGAGTGTGGGGCACACACCAACACATTTTGGGTACATGATGCATTGTTTAAAATCTTTTTAAGTTGGATGCGCCAAACATAAATGAAGAATTAAGGAAGGGCGTACTTCTTGACTGTAATCAGACCTTGAGCATCCCGCTCTCATCTGAAGGACTAAGATGAATTTATGTTAATGAATGTAAGTAGGTAGATTTGAATTCCTAGATTAGACAGTTTTAGGAGCAAAGAGGGAAATGGGATATAGACACCCTCATTATATAGTTGTAAGATTATTATGAGAAGAGAGAAAAGGAGAGTAGAAGCAAAGAGCCGTGTAAAAAACCATGTACAAAAGTTCTGGATTAATACAAATATTTTTAGTTCAGACTCATGGTGTCCATTTGCTTTCTGTGTTGTTCATGTTGATGGATATATGTTTGTTTACCCTCTGTTATGCATTTTATTTGATGTGTGAATGTTTGATTTCATATTGAATGTCTGAAATCTGAAGAGAGGGAGAGTAAAGAATGAGTTTCAATTATTTCTCTGTCTGAGAAAGATTTTTCCAGCAAGGAGTGCAGTGAAATTGTCCGTAAGGTGTGTGTTGACAGAAGTCAGAGTTCATCTCTGCAAGCTCATGAGAGATAACATTGTTCTCATTCTCGCAGAAGTGCAAGTTGAGCACAAGAGCCGTGCAAGGAGTGCGCAGGCCGAGTGAAGCCTTAGAGTTACAACCTGAGCGAAAATGTTGAAAGACTGCTGTCGCAGAGAGTGCGTAGAGTCGAAGAAATCAAATACTCGGAAGTATTTGATGAATTGCTGCAAGGAGTGCGTGAAAGAGTCTTTTTGAAGACTCTAGGTTGTGGTAAATGCTCAGAAGAGGTAGTGCCTTGAATTATCGGAAGGAGGCGCAGCGAAGGTGTTTTGCAGGAGGGAAAGTTCCATGAAAGAACACTTTGTTAATTTTACAGGAGTCGTCAAGGAGGAAATCGACGGTTGAAATTATCCATGGAGGATTTGCGAGGTTCCGAGAACCGTCGGATCTTGCAGAATAGCAAGGAGGTTTACAATGAGTGTTTTTTTTTTGTTTAATCTTAGGGGGGAATAGAGCTGTAGGATCTGAGCCAACAGGGGCTGTCATATCACTCACATATTTCGCATCTCGGGGTTTCATGAGTTGAACAGTAGGAACCTTTGCATCAAGACTCGCGAGATCGTGAAAGGAAAAGTCGCGAGTGGCGAGAATAAGAGGGGAAAAGTCAACATCACTTCTCGGGGGTTCGAGTAAGAAAGGTGCCAAGTTTGGAGATTTGAACTCGCAAAGGCACGAGAGGCGAGAAGTACTAGCGCTTAGCCTAGCCGGCGGTCACGCAAGGAGGGCACTGACGGAAGAAAGGGCTATACCCATTTTGCGATCTTGGGTATCACAAGATTGGAGAGGAAGAGTCAGGAGTCACAACTCGCGAACTCGCGAAATTGCGAGTTGCGAAAAAGAAAGGACCTGTGGATCGAATGAAGGGAGATTTCGGCAGGGAATCCGAAAGAGCCGATTCGGCTCGAAGGGGTTAAGAACGATCCTGAGAGCGGATCTTGGTCTCGAGGGCCGATAGGTCTGCATTAGTTGTGGTATCAGAGCTTGACTTTGTTTGTATATTTCAAACAGGGAAAGTGAGAAAGAAAAATCTCAGCCATGTCGCTGAGAAGAAGAGACAAACAAACAACTGATCCGCCAGAGGAAAGGGAAATGCCAAGAGGAAGGGGTAGGCAGGTGCCAAATCCAACCATGGAGAGATAGATGCATGATATACGTGCCAAACTTGAGGACATGGAGACAACACAGAGGTGCACA
>ML778826.1:5817-16658 GCA_009831015.1 Picea engelmannii | reverse complement strand
TTATCCAAAGACGTCGCAACTTCAGGGGTTTTCTCTGAGGAAGATGCCATTATGAGGGCTCAACAGTTTGAGCTTATCTATTCTCAGTTTGGTCTATTGTACAACATCCTGCCGGATGCACCACGATCGATTCTGGATAAAACCAGACAGAGAGACGGACCACATGCCGATGGTATTGTTGGTTCGACACAAACTAAGCCCGCTGAGCAATTGATGAAACAATTGTAGCAGTTATCTATACAACACTCAGCGGCAGCCAGACTACTGCTTTGGCTGCTCCTCCTACCCAAACGTCGAAAGTACACTCCGTACAGACGACTAACCCAAAGGCCACCCAACAGCCTGAAGGGAAGAAAAAACAACGCAAGAAGAGTAAGGGGGATAAGAAACCAACTGATAATGCTGGCGAGGGAACCATGGAAAAACGGAAGGCGAGGTATCCGTGCAACTGATGTGCGGAAGACCACCCTACCCATCTATGTACTCGACTTGCAGAGGCCTAGAAGTTTGTCACACAGCAACAACAAGCCGTGTTGACTAATCCCTTTCAGCATGGGAAAAATTTAACTCAAGCCTCTGCAAGTGCTCAAGGGGGAAGTTCATAAACCTGCCCTCCCCCAAACAATTCATCTGCCGTGAATGTATATATGGTTAAAAGTGATGCTTTCATAACAACTAGAGCGCACGACTATAGCAAACCAAGCGCCTCTGAGAAGGGCAAAGAAGCCGAGATCCCATCCCTTCCTCTACAGATCGAGAAGACGTTGGGTGAAACAATGACATGCATTCCAAAAGGTGAGTTCAAGCGAGCTTCTCACAATCCAAACGCAAGGGCCGCCCAGAAATACTCTGTGGTGGAAGATTTATCACAAACCCCTTGTGCTATGTCCGCTTTAGAGGTCCTCCAAAGTTGCCCTGCTCAGAGGAAAGCCTTGTTGACTGCTTTAGGCTCTACTGAGACTTGTAACCCGGGTACCATCATGTTAGATACAATTGACTTGAAACCTCGTTTGCCTTACCATGTCGCGTTTCAGATAGTAGTGGCTCATCCCATGAATTTTTTTACATGGAATATATTCCGCACGATGGTAGACGAGGGTGCTTCGACTTGCGTTATGTCGTTAGCATGCTGGAAAGCCATTGGTCAACCTGAGTTGTCTCCTTCAACTACTCTCCTCACTGCGTTCGATGGTCGTTCTTTCCGACCGCATGGAATCATTCCTTCTTTCCTTGTGCAGTTAGGGGGGAAGACCGTGTGTGTCGAAGTAGAGGTAGTTGATGCCCCCATCGACTACAATCTATTGTTAGGCCATAGTTGGACTTATGCAATGCAAGTGGTGGTCGCTACAATTTTCCGAGTCTTATTATTTCCACATGAAGGCCGGATAGTGACCATTGATCAGTTATCCTTCTGTCGACCTGACCTAGCTTTGGGGGCATCCACGGTTCCCATGGTTGATAATCCTCAAGTCGGTGTTGTCAACGTCGGAGTTGGCTTGTGCCCATATTTGATGGGTACTTTCGATTACCCACCTCCTCATGGCGATGTCAAGTTTATATCGACTCACCACAAGGTTGAGATTTTTCACGTCTCGTCGTTCCGCACGACTTACTTTCAGGATCCATGGATTCTTCCTTCCCCATCAGACACGATGGATGCGACGGGGAATGCGGGCATGTCTACGCCATTGTCGGCCGCTGAAGTAGTGTACTCTTTGGTCCAACAAGCTTCAGCTACTCCTGATCCGATTCCTGCAAAAGAGTTGGATCCACTCCTTGAGCCTATCTTGGCTCAGGATTCTCTTTCCAACACCGATTCGTTAGATTTAGTCTTGCCTTCTGACGAAGCAATAATCGAAGCAATGACTGGCCCGGACAAACCCTGGGAAGATCTTCATCACAGATCATATTTCCTCCCATAGTTACACTGAATCGAGGCAGGAGAATTCACTATCACCATGACGGGAGGTCAGCCTTGTCCCATTAACCTCTTAGCTACACATGATATTTATGCTGAGGGAAATATGGCGACTATCATTGCCATGATACCTATCAATAT
Organism: Picea engelmannii; assembly: GCA_009831015.1. Lineage (NCBI taxonomy): Eukaryota > Viridiplantae > Streptophyta > Pinopsida > Pinales > Pinaceae > Picea > Picea engelmannii. The sequence continues at coordinate 14,599 of ML778826.1, read as the reverse complement.
CTCCCGAAACCCCAGCATCGTGGAGAATGTTTTCGTCGGAGCGGATTTCTCCCCCGAAGAGATTCAGATTTACATAGATCTTTTTAAAGAATTCCGCGATGTTTTTGCTTGGTCTTACGAGGAAATGCCAGGCATCGATCAAAAAATAGTTTAACATGAGATCACTACGTATCCTGATGCTAAGCCCGTTCAACAGAAACTTCATCCAGTTAATCCTAGGAAAGCAACAACCATCAAAGATGAGGTGGAGAAATTGCTTAAGGCAGGGTTCATATACCCTATTCACTTGAGTCAATGGGTGACAAATCCCGTGCCAGTCGATAAAAAACAAGGCACGATTCATGTCTGTACCGATTTCCGTGATTTGAACAAGGCATGTACGAAAGATAATTATCCAACCCCATTCATCGACTAGATCATTGATGAGTGCACCGGTTGTGAATCCTTTTCGTTCATGGATGGTTTCTCGGGCTATAACCAAATCCAAATCAAACCTGAGGACCAACACAAAATGACATTCATTTGTCCGTGGGGTACATTCGCCTATCGAAAAATGCCTTTTGGTCTCAAGAACGATGGATCCACTTTCCAGCAGGCCATGTCTTTTGCGTTTCATGACCTCAAACATATAGTCGAGGCCTATCTAGATGATTTAGCATCACACTCTCGCAAGCGAAAGGATCATCCTACACACCTCAGACTAATGTTCCAACGCTGTTGCTACTTCCAGATTCGCTTGAATCCCAACAAGTGCAGCTTTTGCATCACGTCAGGACGTTTGTTAGGTTTCATCGTTTCAACAACGGGGATCATGGTCGATCCTCTTAAGGTGGAGGCAATAGTCCAGTTGCCCCCCCCACGCACAATCTTACAACTTCAAAGTCTTCAAGGCAATGCGAACTTCTTACGACGCTTCATCACCAACTATGCCGAAATCACCAAGGGCTTCATGCATTTACTGAAGAAAGACGTTCCTTTTCTCTGGGACAAAGCAGCGCAACACTCTTTCGACACATTGAAACACGCCCTTACATCCGCACCTCTGCTACGGCCACCGAATTATAACAAGGATTTCCTATTATATCTGGCTGCCGCAGAGTCAACCATAGGCATGGTTTTAGTTCAGGAAGATGATTCATTTTCTGAATACATGATCTATTACCTGAGCCGAGGCCTCGTAGGACCGGAACTTAACTATACACATCTCGAAAAACTTGCGTTGGTAGCAGTTCATGCTGTTCAACGGTTTCGTCACTATGTTCTGTTTCGTAAGACCACCGTCGTAGCTGTCGTGAATCCATTTCAGTACATGTTGACATGACGGGTTATCGATAGAAAAATCAGTAGATGGATGGTCATCCTCCAAGAATTTGACTTAGACTTCGTTTCAGCAAAGTCCAAGAAGTCATTGGTCTTCGCAGAACTTATTTCAGAACTTCTGGTTGAGACAGGTGACGTTGTGCCTGAGGAATCGCCTATCTGGGGGGATATGATTTTGATTGAATCGTCAGACCCCTGGTACGGAGATATACTGATCTATCTCCAGAATTTGAAGTGTCCTACCTCTTCTTCTCATGATGAGTGTCGGAGGATATGCCATCAGGCCAAGAACTATCTTATACTCAATGATACTTTGTATCGGAGAGGTGTAGATTGTATCTTGCGTCGATGTCTCACTCATGAGGAGGCCGTCATAGTGCTCAATGATTGTCATACAGGAGCTTGTGGCGGTCTCTTTTCCAGGTTGGAAACAACCCAAAATATATTACGAGCAAGTTACTTCTGGCCCACACTTATAAAAGATTGTATTGAGTCGGTCAAGAAGTGCCATCCGTGCCAAATATTCTCATGGAATATGAGGGCACATCCCGCTCCTATGTTTCCTGTCATCACCGTTGATCCCTTCACTAAATGGGGGATTGATTACACTACATGCAACCCCCCATCAGCAAGGGGGCACCGCTATATCATTGTAGCTATCGACTACTTCAGTAAGTGGGTTGAAGCTATGCCGACGTTCAAAGATGATGGAGAGACTGCAGCTCTCTTCTTATTTAACCAGATTATAGCATGGTTTGGAGTCCCGAGAGATATTGTCACTGACCATGGCAGTCACTTTCAGAACCAAATGATGTCCGAGTTAATATCAAAGCTTGGGTTACGGCAAGAACATTCCTCACCTTACTATCCCCAAGCCAATGGGCAGGTGGAAGCTGTTAACAAAACTCTTAAGACAATGCTACAACGAACCATCAACTCAGCCAAATCCAATTGGCATTTGATGTTATACTCGACCTTATGGGCTTACCAGACATCAGTTAAGACTGCAACCGCTTTCTCACCTTTCCAACTCGTTTACGAGATGGAGGCAGTCTTGCCCATCGAATGTCAAATTCCATCTCTAAAACTGGCAGTATAGTTATTGCCAGACACTTCTCCGCTTGAAGAATGGTTAGTACACCTTGAGAAGCTTGATGAACAGCGTCGCGATGCGGCCCTGGCCAACGAGACTCATAAACATAAGGTTAAGTGTCAATATGATAGGTCCGTTCGTCCTCGGGTTTTCTCTGAGGGTGACCTTGTCTTGGTTTACGACCAAGATAAGGACCCCCTAGGGGCAGGAAAGTTTAAACCCATGTGGTTCATACCCTTCATTGTTAAGGAGGTTTTAAAAAAGGGTGCTTATCGTCTGGTCGATTTTGAAGGGAATGCTTTGGCGGAGCCTAGGAATGGGCTCTACCTCAAGAAGTATTACTCATAGAACGGTCACTGTGGGTAACTTTTTGTAACATATGTATAGTCTTTGTGCTATTAATTTTTTTTTTTTTTTTTCATTTCTTTTGAAAAACGTGTCATGGACATGTCATTAATGTTATCTTTCATCACTATGGAAGATTTCAAGTGAGTCTGAAGTGTTCATTGGGTATGCATATGGTTCTAGTTGACACACGTGGAGGCTCGCCTCCACAGCTTGGGTAATCTTTGCACCACAGGGTCAGTTGTTATCTTCCAGAGGAATATGCTTAGGTGACACCACAAACAATGTTGCTGAGTATAGAACAGTTATTGAGTTGCTTCGTGACGCTTTGTCATTGGGTATCTCTTGTCTCCGGGTCTATCTAGATTCTCAAATGGTTGTGTCCCAGCTAAACAGAATATACCGGGTGCATGACCCAACTTTACACCGACGATTCCTTAGGGTACGTCTCTTGGAACGCAACTTTGATTATATTACATATTTTCATGTTCCCAGGAGTCTAAATCAAATCACGGATACTCTAGCTAATCACATTTTAGATTGGCATCTTGCTCACACATAAAAAGATTATGATCATACACATGTAAATAGATTTTTGCACACATAATCCATAAAGACACAGAAAAGAAATAAAAAACCATATATAAACATCCGAAAATCCTCAGAGTACATAGATGGGCGCAAGTGCCTAAAAAATGGGAACCATAACGAGTCACTAGGGCTTATGCCCTCAAAAAATATATACATGTCAGTGCTCATGGCACATAAAAGTCTACAAGTCTGTTCAGAGCCTGTGAGCCCTGTTATAATCATACACAGCTCGACCCAAACACCTAAACAATCGGACCCATGTCCGCAGTACCCCCATAATATGAGTCTGCATGGAGGGCGGCAAGTCCTCTATCTCTTCCATGGGGACTGTGCGAGTGAGCTCAGTGAAGTTCTTCTCAATCCACCTAAGAGCCCTCTCAACCTCTCCCACTGGGAGGTTCCCTACTATCGCTGCTCCCCTGGTGGCGGCAGTTGCGACCTCTGGTCGTGGGCGGCGCCTGTTCCGTGCATAATCGACAGGTCGCACAGGTCCTGCACACAACACAATGTACTCCCATCAAAAACTCTGTTATACAAAAACATGATATATATATCAAAAAGACATAAAAATTACATATGCAAACAAAAAAAAACTAGATAGGTGGAGACTTACCCATCTCCCCTCGCTCCTCACCAGGAGGCAATGGTATCGCTGGATCTCTGGAAAAGTCGATCCCTGCATATGGATAATCCTCGATCGCCGGGATCTGTCGTGACAGCCATGTGAATAAGTCATCATTGAAGGTATTGGTGGTCCTCCCACCACCCTGTCGCGACAACAATGCTGCCCATCTGCACACTGCAGGGAAAGTCGCCAGATGTCCTTGTACTGTCAGCCGAGGACTGAAGCATGGAACTCTCTCAAAAAAGAACGAACACAGGATGGTCCCAAACCCAAAGTTCCTGTGTGTCCGCTGTCTGCAAGTTGTCAGCTGCCCTGTCATGCTTACCAGTAGTGTGGTGCTCCAGTAAAAAAATTGTGCATTCATGCACTGAATCGCACAGTTCATCTGTGCGCGTGAAGCCTGATGCACGGCTGCGGAGCTAGTAATTCGCCCAATGAGTGATAAGATGGTATGGAGGGCGAGGCTGGTAATCCTACTCATGGGAACCGAGGAAGATCTATGATTGGTCCCAGCCTCACAATACTCCTCTATCAATTCTGAGACTTTGCTCGGCCCCGCAGGAAAAGTCTGAAAGTTGACAGGTTCCCCTCTCCTCGAGAGGCCCGTCAAAAAGTAAATGTCCTCGGTGGTGGGCACCAAGGATTGCCCCTCTATCATAAAGACCTATGCATCTGGGTGCCAGTAATCAACCAAGGCATTCAATAGCCTGGGTTGAGCGTGCATAAACGGACACAGGAAAAACTTTACTAAGCCACACTGCATCATCACGGCCATAACATTCGGATCTGCAGCCACTGCCTCATTGGCAGCCTCGTGGTCCCTCTCTCTCCAATGAACATACATCTTGCCAAACACACAAAGGGAAAAAAAGGAGGAGTTAGATCTTGTACACTCAATTTTCCATTGCGCGTGGGTAACCCGCGGGCTGTCGAGGCGACAGTCGCGGGTACCTGCACGCAGTTTTGACTCTGCGCGCGGGTACCCGCGGGTTGTCTCTGGACAACCCGCGTTTGGCTAGGGCCGACCTCTTGGAGGTCGACGACCACCCCCAAAACGCACCCAAAAACAATAAATGAAGTATTGAAATGCAAGATGAGGGAGTTTGTACTTACTTGGTCCAAGAAGAAGTCCGTTTCGTCCACTGAAGCTCCCGGAATCACAATCTTTGGCAAAGAGGGTCTTTTGGCTCCAGATTCAATTTCCAAATCAGCAATGGTGATAATGAGCTGCCAGCTTCTATTTATAGACTTTTTGGCCTCTTTTTGTCACTCTTTTAGCCCCTTTTATCAGTTTCTTTATACCAAAAACCATTTTGAGTGGTTCAGGAGTTATATGGGAGGGATTTGATCAGGTATTGGGACATTTTTCATTGAGTTTCAGAAAAAAAAATAAAAATATATGGACGGTCCATAATTTTTTTTTCCAAAAATCAACTTGAGCATATAGGGTAGGATTCCATCCCCATTGTTGCATCTCGTTGCCTTTTTATTCTTACGATATAGGATCAATCCCATCCGGTTGTGACACGGAACCGTCATGTCTACTCTAGAAGTGTCGCAACTCGGTGGTAGAGCTTGCCTAAACATGGATGCCCTAGGTAGTTCCTGGTTACATTATGGTGTCCATGCCGTTTCTAACAACATAGTAGGCTCGGGAGTCCGTATAGTCTTTCCTGAATACGAGTTTGAACCTCATTTGCATGGGTCTTTTTCACTCTTTGTCTTACCCTCTGGACTCCCAAAACATAACGGGTCTCCTTTTAAGCCCTTTTCAGACTCTTTAAACATGAAAAGATTGCCGAGCGATCTTGTGACCTTTCACGCTCGTTAAACTGAAATCTGAAGTCACGTCTGTCCGGCGGTAGTTTACCCCTTTTTCGGTCCGGACGGTCAACTGTACGAACAAAGGAATACTCTATCTAATTCCAAATTCTTTAGAAGAGTATCCTCAGGTATAATTTTATTCCTTTTACGGGCCTGAGGGACTAAATTTATGAAAAAGAAACCCCCCCGGAGTCCATAGTTAATCTCTTTTCAGACTCCCTAAAATTGAAAAGATTGCCGAGTGACCTTATTCTTTCACACTCGTTAAAACGGTCTAGAAGAATATTCCTGATGGAGTCCATAGTTAAGCTTTTTTCAGACTCCTTAAAAGTGAAAAAATCGCCGAGTGATCTTGTCCTGTTCACACTCGTTAAAATGGTTTTGAATTGACATCTAATCGGTGCTAGTTTACACCTTTTTTGAACCGACTAGACTATTGACGAAAAAGGTACCCCAGTGGAGTTTCCTTTTATGCTTTTTTAGACTCTCTAAACATGAAAAATCACCGAGCTTCCCTTCTTCGGGCTCGTTAAACTTACATCGAAGGACGTTACCATTGTGTGTTCTATCAACCGCATCTGCATCCTTTACCCTTCATCCTAGTAACATTTTGCCTTTGCGTCTTAACACCTTTGGCCACTGGAGGAATTTTCTCGAGTATCATTTCCTTAAAACATCAGTCTTGTCCTTGTGCCTTGAACTTGTATGTTTGCTGTACTCGTTCCTCCCTTGTAACGTAATATTCTTTTATTCTTTTGTCCAAATCAACAAAAAGAACAGAAAAATCAAATATACCCCAAAAATAGGATGGGAAAAGTATTTTCTTTATTGGCAGCATTATGAGTCGCCCTTGGATAAAGCACATCTGTCCATTTGATTCATCAGACTTTGGGATGTAGTACGACCTTAGGAAGCTTTTCTCGCTATATTGAGTTGTGTCCTCCACCATTTGGTTACTCTTCCAAAAATATGGAGAGTTTGCGTTGCCTCCTGCTTCGTAGACTTATGATTAACAGATATGCTGCCTAAGTCTTATCACTTGTCGTGCTATTGTCCAAGGGAAGTTTGTTACTTAGACTGAGTTGGCCCCTCTGCAATATGTCTCTTGTCCGCATACCCGACCATCCTGAACGCCCAATCAAGTCTTTTTTCGAAATCACTGAAGCCTTCAGTCCGATCATCAAGATTATCAAGTCCATAACCAACGAGCCGTCGAAGACCTCTGGGTAGTGCAGTCGTACACTCATATTACACTCCTACCCGAGTTTTAGAAGATTTTTAAGATTGTTGCTCGAGCTCTGAAGTACAACCATCAGGCCAAATCATCTTCTGGGAGATGGATACTTTCTATGTATATCTTTCTGATTTCGAGATGTAGCTCTGCTGTGTATTGTTCGCGGCTACTCTTTATAGTTATTTGACATGGATCTACAGTGTATTTGATTGGTAGCCATGGTTCTGATTTATCCCAAGCATGGGTATGCCCGCCTCGGTGAGACATTTGATTTTTTTTGCAGACGACACCTCCTGCTTCCTGATTCCTGGGCTCACTCATTCAACATATCAGTACAGATTGGTAAATAATTGGTAATGTATTTTGGCCATCAGATGCTCTTCTGACCTCACACATTAGGGGGCATCTGTTATAACCCTAAATTTCACCATCCATGCTTACCTGGCATCAGGCCAACTCATTGCCCTTCAGTGCCAAAGCCATGCTGAACAAACTCTTGGAAAGCCTCTTAAATCATGTAACCCGCGCCCTAACCCATTACTGAGCACGTTGGAATGCTGGCAAGCCTTATACTGCACACATTGGAACGCTGGCTGGCCCATTACAACCCACGTTTACCTAACAAAGAAAAAAATTAGAAAAGTTGCCGACGAAACAAAAAGATTTGGGTCAGTTAACTGGAACTCCCAGCCATGCATGGCCGAGAGTTCGTCTAAAACCCTAGCTCCTTTTAGCCTATAAAAGAAGGGGTAGGGGTACTATTCAAAGGAGGAAAATCATAGCAAATAAACTCTACCCAATTGCCGAATCCGTTTTGTCCCAACCCTTTAGCCTTTCCTCAAGCTTTAGGAGAATTCAAGCAAAGTAGTTGGAGGACAAAGAAGAGGAGGAGCCTAGGATCAGGATCGAGGAACGGTGGCCGATCTCTATTATCATTGTATTTTGATTCATCTTGAGATTAATAAAGAGTACTTTTCCCATCCCAATGCACGAGTCTAATATGTTTTATTCGATTTATGCTTAATCTCTAACCCTCTAGTAGAACAATAGCATGCATGCATAGTTTTGTCTCGACTGTAGGATCGCTTTTTGGAAGGAGCAGCAGAAGCAAAGGGGATAAAGCGCAACGGAGGATCTACACCAACCGTCGATAAAAAGGTTAGTTGGTTCTTTCCATGTTTGCATGTGAAAAAGGGTTTTAGGTTTGGGGTAGAAGGTTAAAAGTAATTTCTTAAGGGTCATGATCTGCATGCAAGTTTAAGCCCTAGCTTGTTAGTCCGTAGGGTGCAATTTCCCCACAACAGGCTCCCAACAAGGACTTTTTGCCTGAGAAAAGTGGCTCTTGTCTCCTTCCAAAAACATATTTTTAAAGTGAGTTCGCAGGCTGCCTATGGCCTAGGGTGTGAGAATCGATCATTCTCATGGGACACCTACACTTAGGGTGTGAACTTCTCGTAGTTTTCTCCATGCACAGAGTGCGAACCATTTTTTAAGCATGGAAAGGAGAAGAGGTCTCGAGGGTTCTAGAAGGGAATCTTCTAGAAAATGAGTTGGCATTCGTATGGTTGTCATTTTACTGACTTCTCATATTTGATGGGATCATCCTTATCCATGTAACCATCTCTCATTCTCCTATATATTGAAAGGTTTCTCATGGAAAAGGTTAAGCAAGATTGAATGAAGAATTGGTGAAAGAATTGTGTGAAGAACCCTGCTTGGACGGAGGCTTGAAGACTCTAGTTGGTCTATC
>ML778825.1:908575-918974 GCA_009831015.1 Picea engelmannii | reverse complement strand
GAGAATTTAATTTTTACATGTTTTCGAATTTGAAAATGTAAAAAGGTATTGAGCTTAGCTAACTCAATACGGATGCTTGTTAGAATTAACTACTCTAACAAATTCCAAGACAATATGGAAATCCAAGACAGATGAATTCAAGAGGAAAACGAATGGTGATGAGATTTATTTTGATTTTTATTAAGATATTTGCAAAGAGTGTAGCAACTTCACTAAACCGAAGAAATAGATTCTAGTTAGGTGAGAATCGATATCAGTGAATTGAAGAAGCAGGTTACGATGAAGAAGAGTCACCATGAAGCAAATTGTTTGCAAGACAGAAGATCGAGGCTTCAAGGGAGAAGAAGCCGCAAGACAACTCATCTATTGTTGAAGAGCAAGAATCGTTATTGTCTCTTCTATTGTTGAATAGCAAGAATCGTTGACGCTGAGCCATTTTATGGACAACGTTTCCACATTATTGAGTAGTAAAAACTACATGAAGAAAGTTGCAAATAAAAACGATGAGCAGAGACATGCAACAAAATATAACTAAATTTTTGGTTTTTCATTCATCAACAAATAAACAAGAAATGAATTGTTGTAATTTGAGGGGTGCATATTTGGTTGTACCCGACACCCCGTTAGACACTCCAGTAAGTTTTTTGGTCTAATTTTTTTGGTCCCATTTGTAAGAAATTGTGAGCTTTGTTATAGGCAAGCTTTGTTCCCCATGTTCAGTAAGACCCGAATCAGGCCTACATAGGTCAGTATGTGATCATGTAGCATGTATCCTTGGTTTCGAGCAGCATGAAGCATTGACCATGATACATCACAACTATAAGCTTTGTTCCCCATGTTCAGTAAGCCCTAATTGAATCAGGCCTACATAGGTCAATATGTGATGATGTATCATGTATCCTTGGTTTCAAGCAGCATGAAGTGTTGGCCATGATACATCACAACTATCCCTGGTTTCGAGCAGCCTGAGGCGCTGGACAAAATGAATGTGGTATTAAGTCCACTTTGGTAAAGGAATGTGGTATGAAGTCCACTTTGGTAGATACAAGGGTGTCTACTCAAATGCTAACTTGATGATTGTATCGAAGAATTTGAATCTTCGATTAACAGGGGAAATGTGAGATATTAATCTCAGAGTCAGGACTAAGTTTTGTTTAAGGGGGACTGTGAATTCTATTGCATTATTGCATTGGACGTTGGTGATAGGCATTATTGCATTGAATGTTGGTGATAGTGATAGTTTTTCCTGGATGTAATTAAGGGGGAGTGTTAAGGAAAATACCTAATTACTCCTTAACTAGTTAGTTAGTTAGTTTACTATTACAAGAGTTGGTAAATCTATAACGTCTTGTAACCATGTTGTGTAACTATACATGTTCATATTAATAGAATACACATCAATAGTGTAGTGTGTTGCATCAAATCTGTCTCTGCTTAATCTTGCTGACACTCCTATTGTTCTTGGCACTAAATTAAGCAAGGAATATTTGGGATCAGTAATAAGTTCCACATTGTATAAACAACTTGTTGGTAGTCTTATGTATCTTACTACTACAAGACCTGACATAACATATGCAGCAAGTTACATTTCCAGGTTTATGAAATCTCCTAAGGATTCTCATTGTAAAGTTGGTAAGAGGGTATTAAGATACATTGCAGGTACAACCACTTATGGTTTGTGGTACACAACTTCAGCAGACAGTATGCTTACAAGTTATACCGATAGTGATTATGCAGGAAGTATTGACGATAGAAAAAGCACTTTGGGCTATGCTTTTCTTTTTGGAAATAATTTGATTTCATGAGCATCTAAGAAGAAGCCCATAGTTTATATATCTTTTGCAGAAGAAGAATATGTAGCGGCAACAACAACAACATGTCATGCAGTTTGGCTTAAAATACTTTTGATGGATTTTGGATATACGACAAAAGAACCTATTTTAATTTTTTATGACAATAACTCTGTCATTTCCTTGTCGAAGAATGATGTGTTTCATAAAAAAAGAAAACACGTTGATACTCTATTTCACTTCATTCATGAACTCATAAAAAATGGTGACATTTTCCTCAAATTTTGTGGTTCTAAAGCTCAGCTAGCTGATATCTTCACTAAACCTTTGGGAAGATATGTTTTTCAATTTCAACGTCAAAGTTTAGGCATTATTAATAATGTAATCCTCGAGATTAAGAGGGAGTGTTAAGAGTTGTAATTTTGTAAACTAAATTAGTTAATAAAATAGTGTAATACAGTTAATCCCGTTCAGAAACGGTAAAACTGTCATGATGTAGTATTTAAATAATTAATAAGAAATCAATCAATCAGCCTTCATTTCCCAACATTTTTGTATTCTTTATTTATTTATGTTTCCGGTATCTTGTTTGGGAAGATTGTTGTTTGTATTCTTTATTTATTTATGTTTTCGGTATCTTGTTTGGGAAGATTGTTGCAAAGAGCCACCCATTGTAAGAGCCGAATCGTTGATTAAAGAGTAGTTATGTCGAAGTCATGGAAGAAAGGAGAATCGTTGTTGGTTTGATTGCGAGGAGAGAAAAGACAGAGAGAAGGAGATGTGAGAGAGAGACGTGGAGAGCGAAGCCAAATAGGTTCACAGAACCAAGGGAGAGTCGCCATCGCTATCTCCATACAAGAGAGAGTTGTTGCACACGGCTTGAGAGGCATCGTGTAAGAAGAGTCAGATCGCTGAATTAAGCCGCCACTGCCTGAGCCATCATATTGAAGGGACCCACGCTGCAAGGAGGGAAGAACGCAGTCTTGGAGAGAAGAGTTGAGGTTTTTCTTTAAATCAAGTGGTTTCCTGCATTGGTATAGTTGGTGGGTCTGTGAGAAATTGTCACACAGCTTCCGACATTAGAGACTAGCATTTCGAAGTGGGATTTTCTTATAGATCTACTCCCAGTCATATAGTGGTATAAGTGCTATTGACTTTCATTATTGTTGGATCTTGCTTGGAGGCTGAGGAAGGATATAGCCGCCACCAAAATAGAGTTGTTGCAAGTGTTGTTGAAAGAGGTATTACATTTGTTTGCAGAATTTCTTTTTTTTTTAAAGATGTCAAATCCTCTTGTTGAGAATTATTTGAATGAGTCCTCCAAACTTGATGATGGAAATTACATTGATTAGAATTTTAAGCTATTAACAGTGTTGGAAGCATGGAATTTGTTGGCCATAGTGAAAGGGGATGAAACCAAACCCACTGGTACTGCTATTGCTATTACAGATTGGGAGAAGCGAGAAACAAAAGAAAAGTTGTTGTTGTGAATGTCCGTAAAGGAAAATATAATTCCACACATCAGAGGCTGTGAAACATCAAAAGAAATGTGGGAACATGCTTAAAGGTCTATTTGAAACTAAGAATGAAAACATAATCTTATTTTTTAAGACTAAGCTATTGAATATTAAAATGGAGGCTAATGAAAACATAAGTACGTTCATTTGCAAAGTTAAAGACCTGAGGGATCAGCTTGGCGAACAGTGATAAAGTGTCAGACTCTAACTTGGTAACAATCACATTAAAAGGTTTATTAAAATATTATCAAGTTTTTATTAAAAGATTATCAAGTGAGAGGATGAAGACGTTTGATACGGACTCATGTACTTCAGATTTGGTGCTTGTAGCAAAAGGAAAAAAACCATACGGGGGAAAGAAATGGGACAGGAACAAAGGAGGCAAGTCCCAAGCAAAGGAAAAAGGTATAGCTTCATCTAAATTTGAGTCTCATGATAAGAAGAGTGATGTGTGCTTTTACTCTGGAAAACCTGGTCATCGTGCTAAAGACTGCTATAAAAGAAAAGCTCATGAATCCAAACATAGCCACAAGAAGTACAATGGAAACTTTGTGAATCAAGACACATCTATCAGTGATGGATTTACAAATCTTAAGTTGTGTATTTATGAAGCTTCATTGTCTGTAGAAATCGATGATTAAAATGCATGGTTTATCGATTTTGGTGCCTCAGCCCATATGCCATGTAATATAAATTGGTTTGATAAGTATTATGAGAAAAATGATGGTGCATGTGTTTATATAGGAGATAACAGATCTCTTAAAGTTCAAGGTCATGGAATGATATGTGTGGAAATCCATGATGGACAAAAGAAACATATCCATAATGTGATGTATGTTCTTGGTATGAAGAAGAATTTAATTTATTTTTCTAATATTATTGATCAAGACTTAAAGGTGGGCATCTTAATCACAATGATTTGATGTTATTAGAAAGGAAAACAATGGTTGAAGGTCTTCCTGTTATGAAAAATGATCATATTGAATGTGAATCATATGCACTTGGTAAGAAACATAGAGAAGAATTTTTTGTACAAAAAGAGAAAAGAAAAACATAAATACTTGAATTGATTCACACTGATGTATGCGGACCTATGCAAACAAGGTCGCTTGGTGGAGCATCATACTTTCTCATTTTTGTTGATGATAGATCTATGTATACTTGGGCCTATTTCATAAGAAGGAAAAGTGATGTGTTTGAGTACTTCAAAGAATTCAAAACTATGGTTGAAAAGCAGACATGAAAATACATTAAAGTTCTGTAAAAGCAGACATGAAAATAATAAGTATTGTAAAATAAATGGGATCCATCAACAGCTTACAGTGCCACATACACCTCAAAAAAAAGGAGTTGTAGAGAAAGAACATAACACTGGTGGAATGTGCTCGCAGTATGCTTCAAGATAAAAAACCTTTCTAATGGCTTTTGGGTTGAATCCATTAACACTACTATTTATTTAAAGAATAGAAGTCCAGCTAGATGTTTAGATCTTCATACACCATTTGAGTTTTTTCATGGCTACAATCGTGAAGTTGGTCATCTTAGAGTGTTTGGGTGCAAAGATTTTGCTCATATTCCAAAGGATGAAATAAGGAAGCTTGATGCAAATTCAAGTAAGTGCATGTTCATTGGATGTTGTGATGATCATAAAGCATACAAGTTGTTTGATACCATTTCACATAAATTGATTGCAAGTAGAGATGTTGTGTTGCATGAGAATGTTGTTGAAAGTGATAATACTAGCACATGGTCCACTTCTTATCATCATGATTATATCAAAATAAAAACATGAGTTGAACAGAAATAAGAACATGTACAAGTTCAAGAATGGAATGAAAGCAATATGGACACTTCAAGCAGTAGTGATACATCAAGTGGAGAGGAGTCACCACAAAGAAAGAGAAGAGATGGAAGTAGTGAAGGACCAAGGAGGTCAACACAACAAACCCAACTACCTTTAAGGTATAATTATTATGCATTGACGTCCCATGTAATGAATGTTGTAGAACCTGTAAACTATGAATAAGCTAACGAACATGAAGAATGGAGAAAAGCAATGAATGAATAATATGAATCTCTTATGAAAAATCAAACATGGGAATTAGTAGAACTGCCTGAAAACCAAGTCCCTATTGGAAGCAAATGGTTGTATAAATCTAAATTTAAAGCATATGGTAGCATTGATAAATTTAAAGCGAGGTTGGTTGAAAAAGGCTATTATCATAAGGACGGAATATATTATGAAGACACTTTTGCAGAGCTAGCTAAGTTGAACAAAATAAGAGTATTGATTGCATTAGCTACAAAACATGATTGGAAAATACATTAGTTAGATGTCAAATCTATTTTTCTTAATGAAGAGTTGAAAGAGGAAATTTACCTGGTTCATCCTGAAGGGTTTGTAAAGAAGGGACATGAGCATCTGGTCTGTAGGTTAAAGAAGGTCTTATATGGTCTAAAACATGCATCGAGATCATGGTATGTAAAGATTGATTCTTTCTTTTATCAGGAAGGTTTTTTGAAAAACAAAAAATGATCCTAATCTGTATATTAAGAAAGATGAAGCAGGAAATATTGCTATGATATCCTTGTATGTAGATGATCTTATCATAACAAGCAATGCATTCAAGTTAATTGAAAAAATCAAAAGTTAGTTTTCACAGGAATTCGAGATGAAAGATCTCGGTGAACTACATTATTGTTTAGGACTTGAAGTCTAGAGGGAGCCTGGTAAGACACTGATCACTCAAAGTAAATACACAAGGGGAATTCTAAAATGGTTCAACATGAGTGAGTGTAAGGCAGTTTCTACTCCTTTGGAACAGAATGCTAAGTTATACAGTGATGATGGAACTAAAGAGGTAAGTGGAACTTTGTATTGTTAACTGGTAGGAAGTTTGAATTACCTCACCACTACCATACTAGACATAGCATACACAGTCAATGTCCTTAGCCATTTTATGGCTAAGCTTCATGAAAACCACTAGAAAGATGCAAATAAAGTCCTATGATACCTAAAAGGAACAATTAGTTTTGGTATTATGTATACTGATGAATTTGATGTTGATCTAGCATATTAGGCTGGGAATCCCGATGACAAAAAATCAACCTCAAGCTATGCATTCAATATTGGTTCGAGGGTCAAGGTCGGCAGAGGTGGCTGGATGGTAAATTCATTCTTGCAATGAAGGTCAGGTCTTGTGCTCAAACCTGAGCAAGGGCATGGTCTAGTTGCGGAACAAAACTTAATTGGGCCAAGCTCGCTTACCTTTTTCCCATAGGGGTGTAGATTGATTAGCAAGTGTCGTGTAAATGGAAGGAAATATGTAAAAAGATGTCTCAAGTTCGATTCTCACCCCGATTTATCTGAAGGCGTGCTTATGGGTAGGGGTTATAAGGAAGCCGACAGGATTCGACCCCGTGTCACACAAGTACGATATTGTCGTTGCTACCAATTCCCCTAGTTACAAATATATATATATATATATATATATATATATATATTGGTTCGGGGGTTGTGTCGTCGAGCAGCAATAAACAACCAATGATTTCATTGTCGTCAATAGAAGATGAATACAAAGCCTTGTCGAGTGCAACCTTGTCAAGTGCAACCTATGAAGCTGTTTGGTTGAGATGCATTCTTGAAGACATAGAAGAATAACAAGAAATGCCAACCATCCTCAAGTGTGACAACCAAAGTTCAATCAAACTTGCACACAACCCTCCCTATCATGCTAGAACAAAACATATTGAAATCCAACACCATTTTGTAAAAAATACAGTCAAAGGAGATTGACTTGATAGATTGTAATGCAAGTGATAATGTAGTTGACATATTTACCAAGCCTCTTGGAAAGATGAACTTTGAAGCATGCAGAAAGTTGCTAGGCATTGTAAACAACCCATTTCTCTATTAAGTGAGGGTGTTAGAATAATGAGAAAATGGGTTAGTGGTGGTATTAGCATGATGTATGAATTAGGGTATTGTTGTTGTACAGATGTTGAACTGTTGTTTATTTTTGGTATGTGAGTGGTTTCGGATTCACTTTTGTAGGAGGTTGGTACAAGTTTGTTGTGTGAGCTACAAGTTATAAATGTACGCTTGTTCTTAATGAATGAAAAGTAGTGTGTGAGTGATTTGGCTCATTGTTAGGTGTTCCAATCTTTGTGTGTCCAGTTTCTCAATTTTTTGGAGGAATATTCATGCAGAAAGAGTGGGACAAACCTCGATATCTGGAGCTACAAACCACCAGGGGGAACGATTTCTAACGGTCAGATTCATCATATGATTTCTGAGCGTAGGAGGAGGGAGAAATTGAATGAGAGCTTTGAGGCATTGCGTTCACTCATCCCTTGAGGCTCAAGGGTACGTTTCATGAAAATACAGTTTTTGTTGTAATGAAATGAAATCTTTTGAACATCCATCGAGAAAGACAAGGATTCCATGTTTTCCTATACGATGGAGTATTTAACCAGTCTTAAGTCTCGTGCGGAAGAACTTGAAGAGAGGAATAAGCAGTTGTAATCAGAACTGAAGAAGCTCCCACTGGTTCAATCTTGTTAAATATAATGTAACCTCAACAGTCTGACTGTATACTGCCAGCTGTATTGGACAGTTGTACTTTCTATTTTTGTCTTGCTTGAGCATATTTAGCTCAACCATCTTGCATTGTAACTGAGGCTGTATGTTCATCTCTTCTTCATACATTTGAATATATTGTTCTATTCTTTTCTCTCTGCATTTCCTTCTTCACAATTTATCATGGTATCAGAGCTTTAGCAGTAAGCCTCTTCACACAGTCTAGAGAGCCACACGATCCTCACAGAGCTGAGCTTACATGCATCTTGAGAGCACGCGACACAGATTTTTCACAAGGTTTGGAAAGATGTCTGTAATACTCTCTAAAGATCGCCGTAAGAAACTCATGCGAGGTTGCAGAGCGTACTACGCTCGAAAGAACGAGGAAGCAGAGACCGAGAGAGAAGAAACCCTAAAGATTCTTGTAATTTTTTCAAGAATCGTCAAAGATTGACGAAGAAAAGCCGGAGGAGGCGAGAAATTTTAAAGAACTCGAAAATTTCACTCACATCTGTTAAAGATTGAAGCAGTAAACAAAGAATTCGTGAAATTCTTTCAATCTTTGAAAGATTCACACATTTTTTCTTTCGCAGGAGAAAATTTCGTCAAATTCGGGAAAGATCGCATCAAACACGCAAGGAATAGCCATTGTTGGCCATAAGAGTCATCTTGTGAACGGATCCAAGGTGGGAAACCAGTTTAGAAGGGACGAGGAGAGTGCGGAAAAGGAAAAATCATTTCAGCTGTCAGATCTTGCACAAAGGCTCAACAACCGTTGGATCAGCGAGAAGGTGCACGAGGTTTAGTCCTTTGTAGTGCACAGGAGTGATTTCGACTTGTGAAGTCGCGAAATCCCGACGTCATTTGGACCGTCCATCAAGAGACACGTGGCGCGATCCTCTTCACATCGCAAAATCGGGAATCGGGAGTTGGACGAGCAAAGGTTATTTGCACTCCAAAACCCCGATACGCGAAATCCCGAGAAGACTTGTGAGCTGTCCATCTCAGAGGGCAGGTGGCGACAGATCCAAGCCAACACTCCATCGCCATTTTGGAGTTCGGGGTTTTCAAAGACCATTGCAACAGGACTTCGCAATTCGCGAAATCGTGATACGCGAAATAGCGATAAGATCTCAGCCGTCCGTTTGTCCGGACACATGGCGAACATCGTAGCACCCATCGACATTTCGGCATTCGGGGTTTCAAGTTGACAGATAGATTGTGTCAATGGAGCATCGCAAGTTGCGATATCCCGAGGAGGAATCAGGACCGTCCATCTCTCCCGGATGCGTGCGTAAATCCGGGGACTCGGGAAAAGTTATGACAAGGAAAGGGCCATGGACATATCGGGATTCGGCAAATCGTGAATCCTGAGGACAAGGATCTCGAGCACTTCGAAACCGCGAAGTCTGAAATTCCGACAGGAGGAACCCTCCATTTGCAGGGCCCAGCTGACGTCATCTCATCAAACGATTCAATCGGCGCATCGGCATTTCGGCGATCCTGGAGACGAGACATCCGGGACATATAAAATCGCGAAATCGCGAGGAGAGAGCACGACCGTCCATCTGCTGGGACGCGTGGCAGAGATCAGAGGAATCAGGAAAGTCCCGAAAGGAACGCGCCATCGGTAAATCGGAGATCGGGGAATCGAGGAGAAAGAAGAGCTCGACATCAGAACTCGCAAAATCCCGATTTGCGATATCCCGATAAGATCTGGACCGTCACGTCACTGCACGATCTGGACCGTTGAAAAGTCCAAAGGCGAATTTTCGCGTTTCGGCATTTTGAAAGGCAAACAATGGGAAAATCCCGTAGCGCTTTAAAAGAAAGACGTGTGGTCACATTGCAAGGAGACCTAGGGCCAATTCAAGCCCGATAAGCTCCCATCGACCATCAGAAAATCGACATTTCTGAGATCAGAGGTAAATACGAAATTTTCCTCTGTACTTCTGCAAAAAAAAATTAATTCAAAAATCATGGTGTCGTCTAGCAATTTAGGACCAACTTAGGGTCCGATTATTCTGGGAAGAATTACGAATTTTGGTCTCTTCGAATGAGATCATTCTTGCAAGCACAAGAATGTTGGGAACCAGTGGATCTTGGATATGTGGAACCAGATCCAGCTGCCCTCACTGCCATAACAAATGTGTAGAGAATTGCTCAGGCAACTCTGAGGACCAAAGAAAACAAAGCAAAATTCTGGATTCAGAATTCTATAGATGATTCGATTTTCTCGAAAATCACAGGCACTGGTACTTCCAAACAGGCCTGGGATATCCTTAAATCTTCCTACCAAGGAAATGACAGGGTACAAATAGTTAAACTGCAGACCTTATGGACACAATTCGAGACTCTCAGGATGACAGAGTCCTAAACAGTGGATCAGTTCATGACCAGAGTCATGGGAATCGTGAACCAGATCAGACTGATTGGTGAAACCATCACTGATCAACGAATTGTTGAGAAAATTCTCAGAAGTCTACCCAAGAAATTTGAAATGGTTGTAACAA
>ML778825.1:890848-905254 GCA_009831015.1 Picea engelmannii | reverse complement strand
ATGGAATCACCCAAAGATTGACACTGGAAAATGGCAAAACGAATTTTGAGATATGTAGCAGGAACACTACATTTTGGTTTATGGTACACTACATCTGATTGTAATCAACTTTCTGGTTACACAGATAGTGACTTTGCAGGCAGTCTAGATGACAGGAAAAACACATCAGGATATGTTTTTCAACTGGGCACGAACCTGATTTCATGGGCATCGAAGAAGCAGCCAATTGTATCCATATCTTCTGCAGAGGCAGAGTATGTAGCTTCTACCTCAGCTTCTTGTCAAGCTGTGTGGCTGAGAAGATTATTGAAAGACATGTCACAAACAGAAAATGATCCAACTCCTATTTTCTGTGACAATACATCAGCAATTGCATTATCTAAGAACCATGTGTTTCACAAGAAAAGTAAACACATTGACACTCGGTTTCATTTCATACGCGAGCTAGTCAATAATGGTGACATTGCACTACAATTTTGTGGTTCTCGAGATCAGCTTGCTGATATCTTCACCAAGCCACTAGGAAAGTCAGCTTGCTGATATCTTCACCAAGCCACTAGGAAAGTCAGTTTTTGATTTTCAGAGACAACACTTAGGCATAGTCAGTGCTAATGATTGTAACTGTTGAGTTTAAGAGGGAGTGTTAAATATAATGTAACCTCAATAGTCTGACTGTACACTGCCAGCTGTACTGGACAATTGTACTTTCTATTTTTGTCTTGCTTGAGCATATACTGTTCATCTTGCATTGTAACTGAAGTTGTACGTTCATCTCTTCTTCATACATTTGAATATACTGTTCTATTCTTTTCTCTCTGCATTTCCTGCTTCACAATTTATCAAATCTCTGAGGGTGCAGCACCAGCGCAACCCTGCAACAACCGGGCTCTACAAGTACCCAGGGCGGCGACAGCAAGGTGAAAGTTGAAGTATCAAAGATGGGAGGCAGTACGAATGCTACTACTGATGAAATGGGAATAGAATTGATTTGATGGTTGCGCTGCTGAAGCATCTAAGAGAAATGGGAGTCCCTCTTATTTCTACGGCCACCTCCACAACACATGATGAGAAATGGTGAGTAAAGGTAGTGGGCCTTCGCGGCCGCCGTCATATGGTTGGGTTCGGTAAATGGTCTCCGGGTACATGTCGACCGATTGTACTTTATTTCATCTGTAATTTCATTCAAATCGTTTGTTCAAAGTCCAATAGATGGCTTGATTGATTTTAATGATGTACCTTGGGATCAAGAGAATAACACTCCTAATTTATCTTATCACACATTTTTTTTTAATGATTGATCTTCTGCTTTGAATCATAATGATTGATCTTCTGTTTTGAATCATGAGTAAAAGACCTGGTACATGCTATCCATTTTTAAGCTGTTTTAATATTGGGTAGGGATAATTGAGTTTAAATAATTGTCATTCTAGTTTCACTGTTTTGAATAGTTTTTGAAAAAAAATAAACATTAGAAGACCTCAACCCTAAAGTATTGATTATCTCCTATTTATAGCTTTCACCTGAACTTCAGAGCTATTAGTTATCTCGAATTTATAGCTTGGATGATTGGATAACATATTTGTAATCCTTTCCACAAGATTTAATTTCCACAAAATAGTTAACGTGTTGTTGTGGAACTAAATCAAGAGAAACTGGCTCCACTACAATTGGTGTTGATTTCACAGGGTAAACTAGGACGGGATCATGAGCAGAGGAAAAATTGCCATATTTATCGAGCTACGACTGACTACTTATCAATTCCAAGTTTGCACCAAGACCGGATGGTTCAACTTGGAGTTTCTGGCTCTGTGCATAATTGTCAAATGAACAAGAAATACTTCGTTGTTGTGGAATTAAGCATGTAAACTAATTACAATTCTACTTAAAAGATTTTCTATTTTTCCAACATTGTTATATAAACCTCTTTCTCATCCCAATATGTAAAATATATGTTTGTAACCTACCACAGTGACCTACCTCGGAATCTCGAGATGGACGAGGTCAACAGAATTACAAGTCTAAAAGCTACATATCTCTACTTTATCAAAAAGTGGTGATCTCCTCGATAAACTTGACAATATTGTTGTGTAATAATGTAGCTCCTGTTCAGCAATATTCTTCTATAATAATGAAGCATCTATTCATGCACGAAACACTGTATTATTATTATTTTCATCATCAAGTTAATATTATAAAAGTATAATATTAGTATATCACGCAATACTATATGATTGTAAAAGACTGTGTTTTATGTACATTGTTTATTCAATTTTATATTGATTTATACTGAAAAACTTACTTACCATGAACTGTACGCTAATGTCTTCATCACAAAAGCCACAACAATCTCTTACCACCCTTGGATTCTGGCCTTGTATATTCTATTTGCAAAGAAAACAAAACTTCAGAGTTGAGCCACACTTGAACTCATTGGGTCGGATTCTTTTGTCTCGTATGAATTTTTGGTTTCTTGTGTGTGTTTTTTTTATGTTTTTAAGTTAGGCTTTTACATTATTTTTTCAATTAAATAATATAATATGTAATAAGTTATATTTTACTTTCACATTAAATGATGTTTTTTGAGTTTTTAATTATTAAATATTTAATCGAGTGTTTTTATTTACAAACTCTCAATCTTCATATGTTTAGTCATATTCAACATAACACAAGTCATAGTAAGAGTTTTCTAAGAATTAATGAAGTTATGTTAAACATAACATAAGTCGTAGTTTTAAGAGTTTTCTTAGTAACCAAAAGATTTATTAAACATAACACAAGTCATACTGAGAGTTTTTATTTAAGGATTGAAGATGTTATGTTGAACATAATATAAGTCATAGTTTTAAAAGTTTTACCTTTTCAATAAGCAATCTTATTTGGATTCTACAAAATAAATTAAGTTTAGGATGTTAAATTGTATTTTTTTTAAGGTTCAATATGGGTTTGCATGTAAGTTGAGTGTATATGCATATTAATAAATAGATATATATGATAATTGAAGATAGGGAGAGCATGATAGCAAAGGTAAAGGAAAGAGATATATATGATATTTAAGGTAGGGAGAGTAGGATGGTAAAGGTAAAGAAAATCAAGTTATAGACTCAATTTCTCATACATTATTCTCATCGTATAAGTTTACAAAATTTTTAGGGTTAGGAGGGTTAAGATAATTTGCATGACTTAATGACAATAGAACTAACCACATATATAATATGATATAAAAACTAATACAAAAAACATATTTAGAAGTACTCTGGAAAATTTATCACTCAAGTATCACTCAAGAATAATTGGATTCATTGACTGGGAACAAAAACGAAGGGCCAAAGGGTGTATATAGAGGTGCTCAAACTTTACGTATTATTGAATTCATTAAGTGGGACTTAAATTAGGTATGTATTTTAGAAACAGTTTATTTCTAGGAATGAGGAGATTATAAATTGTAACATGATCTATATTTATTTAAAAGAAAGAATGTGAACATCTTCTTTGGATTCCTTGATTTGTTTATGTCCTATTCAATGGCGGTTTATTTGCATATCTCATAATTTATTTGGGATGTTATGTAGAATTTTGTTTTATCTATATGATTATAGGTTAGAATGTTGAGATTGCATCAACTGGTATCAAAATTGGTTAGATGATCCAAAGAGGAGTTCTAGTGAATTGGAGAATAAGTGGTTAAAGGAATGCAAAAAAATTAAGGGGTCATGTTGAGGAGATATTTATAAGGTTGGAAGCATTAGAAACTAGATTGCAATAGGATGACTATAAATAAGAACAAGAAAATTGTAGGCCTCAAGTCACTTCCTGATCCGGATTTTATGTGCAAAACAAAATGACTACAAATTATTAACAGGTGCTTAACACAAAATACAAAGATACAATAAAATTGGTTTTCTATTCAATAAGGAAATAAGCTAAAACTGTAAAATGCAGCAAAAACAAGCTTGCTGGAATTGTGGCGTCTTATCTCTGAGAAGATATGTGACGGTTGTGCTCATTCGCAAGAAGATAATTACAATGAGGCTCTGAAGGCCTTTTTACAATAAACAGGAATGCCAAAAACCATAGACATCCAAAAACCTAACCCTAGGAGATGAAGCACCAAAAGTCATGTGGGCCCCGTTTGGGTAAGTTAGTACATCAACTTCCCAGGGTCGTAACTTTTGCATACGATCTCCGTTTTGGGCATATGATAGCCCATTGGAAAGGTATCGTCGAGGAGATTCAATTTGGGGAAAATATAGAAGGAACTTCCTTACAACTTCTCATTTTCCCAAAAAACATTGTTTAGGGCCTCAAAACGGCTCCGGATGTGAAAAACTGCTAAAAATAGTAAATTACCAAAATTCCCAGAAAACTATTTTGAGCCAGTTGGAAAAGGTGGGTGGCCATTGATATCCACCTAGATCAATCCTACCTCCTTAAGAAACAATGTTCTCCATTGTGTTGAGTTCCCCAATCAGATGAGGAAAATTCTGTTGAATTTGGCCCTGGGTGAGCCATTTGCCTCGATGCAGGAGCTACCCTGCTTTGACAACTCGATAAAGATGGATCCTTTGTTATCGAGTGCCCTTGATTTATGTGTCCACAATATGATCACTGGATGCTTTTTGTATGCGGTTGGGGTTGAGCTCTGTTGGTGTCAACTGTTCTGCTATTTCTGAGGTGTCCAATAATGGTGGGAAATAAGGGTGAAGGAGATCCACATTGAACATTGGGTGTAGGCTAAGGAAAGGAGGAATGTTGAGCTCAAAAGAATTATCCCCCATGGCCTTGGTGATGGTGTATGGCCCATAACGGAGTGGGCAAATCTTTCGATGGGGTCCTATAAGGCATTCTTTCTGCAAGTACAACCAAACTTTGTCACCCACCTAAAACTTATGTGGCACCCGCTGTTGATCATGGTGATGATTGTACTTGTCATTGGACTTCTGTAGGATATCATAAACCTGTTGGAGGATGTGTTAGATCCTCTCAATGAATCGAGTGGCTTTGTTAGCTTCAGTTGGAGCAGGAGATGAGTCGGTTGAGGTGATTGCAAGGGGAAGTGCAACATCTATGGGACCCAATGGTTGGAATCCCAACCCCACCTAAAAGGGGATGTGGCTGGTTGAGCTATGCAGGGCTCGGTTGTAGCTATGTTGGACATAGGGAAGTTTCTCATCCCATGTGTGAGGGTGCTTGGAATTATACATGCGAAGGATATGCACAATCATTCGATTTACAACCTTGGTTTGGCCATCTATTTGGGGGTGGAAGGTCGTGGATTTGGTGATCTTGGTGTCCAACAATGAACAGAGTCTTGACTAGAATGTGCTGAGAAATCAACTGTCTCTATCTGCGACACTGGTTTGTGGGATTCGAAAATGTACCCAGACTCGTTTAAAGAAGAGCTTGGCAGTGGCCTCTGTTGTGATGCTCTTCTTGCAGGAAACTAGAATCACCATCTTAGAAAAGAGATCAACAACCAAAAAAACACAGTCATTTCCCCACTTGGTGGACAGGAGGCCCAACATGTAGTCCATTGAGATGGATTCCCATGGCCTATCAGGAGTAGGAAGAGGGTTGTACAACCCTTGTTTGTTAGTGGTCGGTTTGGCAATAGTGCAGGTAGTGCAAGACCTGATATACTTGCTAACCTCCTTTTGAAGTTTCGACCAGTAGAAATGTTTATGTAGCATCGCCACTTTCTTTTTGACGCCAAAGTGTCCTACCACTCGATTGTAGTGGGCTTCCCATATCATGTTTTCTCACCCACTTGATGGAACATAGATATGGCCCAGATGACACAACAACCCATCCTGAAGATGGAAATTATCGACAACTACGTTTGCACCCAACATTTGGTAGGTGGTGGCGAAGTCTGGGTATGTCTTGTAGAGTTGGGGCCATCTAGAGGTCTCATGGTCTTAAGATTCTAGTATCATGGTGAGTTTCGTGACTGGCAGTCTGCTGAGGCAATCAACGACATGATTGGTGCTTCATGTTTTATACTTGATGTTGAGGTGGAATTACTGCAAGTATGGGGACCACTTTTGATGGTGACCATTTTGCAATTTTCCTTGTGTCTTCATGAACTGCAGTGGCTTATGATCAGTGTGGATGATTGTCTCCTTCCCAAGAATGTAATGTCTCCACTGGTAGTATGCTTGCACAATTGATTACATTTCTTTGTCATAAGTAGAGTACTTACAAATAGCATCTGATAGTGTCTCACTATAATAGGCCACGGGGTGGTTGTGCTGAGTGAGAACGACACCCATAGTATAGTCTGAAGCATTTGTCTCAATCTCAAAGGGTTGTTGCAGGTCTAGTAGTGAAAGTACTGGGGTTGAGAAAAAGTGTTGCTTCAAATCATAGAATGCTTGTTGTTGGGACCGGCCCCACACAAATTTTTCCTTACCACCACCCTTGGTTATTTGGCTGAGGGGCCATGCAATATGGGATAATCCCAACATGAGCCTGCGGTAGAAATTGGCAAGGCCCAAGAAGCTCTGAAGCTCAGTGAGTGTGATTGGGGCTAGCCAGTCACGGATGACTTGGATCTTGGCTGGATCCACATGTATGCCATGTTGATCAACGATGTAGCCCAGGTAATGGACCCTGTCCATGCCAAAGGAGCATTTTTCCAAGTCGGCGTATAACTTGTGTTGCCATAGGGTATGAAGAACTTGTTGAATATGCAACAAGTATTCAGCCCAAGTCTTGTTGTAAATAAGAATGTCATCCAGATACACCACTACAAAAGTATTGGTGAATGGTTGCAGGATATCATCCATCATCCTCATGAAAGTTCCTAGAGCATTTTTCAAACCAAAGGGCATGACCAACCATTCAAAAATGCCTTCCTTTGACTTGAAGGTGGTCTTCCATACATATGTCTATTCTATCGAGACATAGTGGTAGCCAGACTTCAGATCAATCTTAATGAAGTATTTGGCCCCCGTGAGTTGATCAAGGAGGTCGTCGATTTGGGGAATCAGGTACTGGTTTCTGACTGTGATTTTATTCAAAGCCCGATAATCAATGCAGAGTCATCATGTTCCATATTTCTTCTGTACCAGCATGATTGGGCTCCTACAAGGTGATGATATGGGACAAATGTTCCCCTTGTGGAGAAGTTATTGGATCTGCCGCTTGATCTCCTCGTTCTCTAACAGAGAGCGATGATAGATTGGCCCATTGGGAAAAGGTGCATCAAGGGTCAGATCAATGGGGTTATTGACCTAGTAGTGCATAGGTACCCCGGTAGGTGAGGAGAAGCTATTTGAGTCTTCTTCCACGACCTTATCTACTTGCTTCTGTTGTGTGGAGAGGTCGGCCGCAAAGACCCTGGATGTGGTTGTGATCTTTCTCTTATTCTGAGAGTGAATCATGAAGAAGAAAAACTTACTCATTTGACAGATGACCTTCCTGCATTTCTTAGCAGAGATCAAGGAAATAACACTAGATGGGACTGCCTCGGGTATCTTATACAATTTCCTTTTCAAAGTAATAATAAGACTACGAGGCATAGACTCATATACAACATGACGTTTCCATAAATAATTTTGGCCCAAAATAACATCACAAAATTTGAGAGGAGCAACATCACACAATACCTCGCATTTTCTTGATTTCATATGACAATCGACATTCTTGGCTGATGCAGAGATCGGTTCCTTGGCAGAGCTATCCAATGGTGTTGGGTTGTGGGTGTGGCATTGTCAGCAGGGACAGCCGCTTGATGACCTCTACTGAGATGAGGTTCTTCTGGCTACCGCTATCAACAATGAAGTGCAATGGGGTGCCTTTTACCCACATCTATGAATGAAAGAGGCGCTCTCCTTCTTCTAGATCTTCTGGTTCACCAGGCTGGAGCTTGGTGGTAAAAATGATAGCACTGGGTTCCGTGTCAATGATTCTTCTTCCCCTTTATGGTTCTGTCTTAGAGTTAGAACCTACATCTGATTCAAAGGCTTTCACTTCAGCCACCAGCAACTGCTGTAAGTGATAGTGAGCAGTGTTATGACAAGGGTTCTTATGGAAGTTTCACCACTTCCCGATATCTTTCTTTGTCTTTTTGGTGTCCTTCTTTTCTTGCGGCTTGGACTAGTTGTCCTGATAAAGTGCATATTTTCTCTATCATTTTTTCTATGGGTTGGGGCCACCCTTTCCTGGCAATTTTTTGTGAGGGGTTACCAGGCGCAAATTTCCACGTCTTTTGTTTGAGCTTCTACTCAATTTTGCGACATATCGGTAGGTCACGCCCAAGGATGAGATTTCCAGAAATTCCATTTATGTCTAGATGTATCTATGAGGAGCAACATGATACTTGAGCACCAAATGTCACTCTTAATCTTTGATGCTCAACTTGGTGCATAAGGTATGGAAGATATTTGTGAAATCTGACACTACTTGGTTTCTTTCTTGCCACAGTGTGGTCCATTTGGTATACAAGTCATCATAACTTCCGATATGATGATATTGTTCCTTAATAACATCCCTAAAGGAATCCTAGGTGACTGTGACTATAAATAATGAGGTTTCCTCTATTTCCTTTTGCTCACAGAAAGTTTCCCACCAATCTTTGACATGCGGAATGGCTTTGAGGAGCGCAAAAGTAATCTTTTCTCTATTCGAAAAGTTATGGATAGAAAATACCCTTCTAGTAGATTCAACCACTTGTCTACAACATTTGCATCTATTTGACCTTCAAATATAGGAATATCGAAGTTTATTTGTACCTTGAAGGGGGAGACGCCTCCACTCAAAGAAGATGCGTCGCTTGTTGGTAGTCATCGAAGGATTTGCACGAAACTATCCATCATCTCATTCTTATGTTGCGTGAGGGATTCCTTAATCAATAGTTTGAAAGGATATCATGTCCCGTCATATTTATTTTCTCCTTCCATGAGAGGACACTTGGGCGTGCAAGAGATTGTGTCCTCAATAGAAACAAGCTCAAGACCCAATTCTTTGTACTCTGACCTCGTTAGGGACATGCATTAAGACAACAAGGAGGAGACCTCTCTGATACCACTGATCCAGATTTTATGAGAAGAATGAAATGACTACAGATTATTAACAGGTTCTTAACACAAAATATAGACATATAGTAAAACCAATTTTCTATTCAATAAGGAAATAAGCTAAAATGGTAAAATGCAGCGGAAACAAGCTTGTTGGAATGGTGGTGGCTTATCTTTGAGAAGAGATGTAAAGGTTGTGCTCATTCGCAAGAAGATGATTACAATGAGGCTCTAAAGGCCTTTTTACAATAAACAGGAATTCCAAAAACCATATATATCCAAAAACATAACCCTAGGAGATGAAGCACCAAAAGTCATGTGGGCCCCGTTTGGGTAAGTTAGTACATCAACTTCCCGTGGTCGTAACTTTTGCATACGATCTTTGTTTTAGGCATATGAAAGCCCGTTGGAAATTTATCATTCGAGGAGATTCATTTTGGGGAAAACATATAAGAAACTTTCATATTGCTTCCCGTTTTTCTAGAAAAACATCATTTAGGGCCTCAAAATGGCTCTAGAAGTGAAAAACTGGTAAAAATAGTAAATTACCAAAATTGCCATAAAATTGTTTTGAGCTAGATGGAAAAGGTGGGTGGGCACCGATATCCACCTAGATCAATCCTACATCCTTAATAAGTGATGGTATCCATTGCGTTGATTTCCCCCATAAGATGAGGAAATTTTTGTCGAATTTGGCCCTGGGTGAACCACTTGCCTTGGTGCAGGAGTTGCCCTTCTTTGACAACTCGATAAAGCTGGATCCTTTGCTGTCGAGTGACATTGATCTATGTGTCCACAATATGATAATTGGATGCCTATTGTATGCAGTTTGGGTTGAGATATGTTGGTGTCAACTATTCTTCTACCTCTGAGGTGTCCAATAATGGTGGGAAATAAGGGTGAAGGAGATCCACATTCAACACTGGGTGCATGCCAAGGAAAGGAGGAATGTTGAGCTCAAAATAATTATCCCCCATGGCCTTGGTGATGGAGTACGACCCATAAAGGAGTGGGATAATCTTCTGATGGGGTCCTGTAAGGCGTTCTTTCTGCAAGTGTAACCAAACGTTGTCACCCACCTGAAACTTATGTGGCACCTGATGTTGATCATGGCGCTACTTGTACTTGTCATTGGACTTCTGTAGGATATATTGAACCTGTTGGCAGATCTGTTGGATCCTATAAATGAACCAGGTGGTTTTTTCATCTTCAGTTGGAGCAGGAGATGATTCGATCGAGGTGACCGCAAGGGGAAGTGAAACATCTATGGGACCTAATGGTTGGAATCCCAACCCCACCTGAAAGGGGATGTGGTTGGTTGAGGAATACAGGGCTCTGTTGTAGATATGTTGGAAATGGGGAAGGCTCTGATCCCATGTGTAAGGGTTCTTGGAATTATACATGCGAAGGATATGCACAATCATTCGATTTACGACCTTGTTTTGGCCATCTGTCTGGGGGTGGAAGGCCATGGATTTGGTGAGGTTGGTGTCCAACAATGACCAGAGGCTTGACCAGAATGTGTTGAGAAATTGACTATATTAATCTGAGACAATGGTTTGTGGGATTCCAAAATGTACCCAGACTCGTTCAAAGAAAATCTTGGCAGTGGCCTCCGTTGTGATGCTCTTCTTGTAGGCAACTAGAATCACCATCTTAGAAAAGCAATCAAAAACCACAAAAATACAGTCATTTCCCCACTTGGTGGATGGGAGGCCCGATGTGTAATCCATTGAGAAGGATTCCCATGGCCTTTCAGGAGTAGGAGGAGGGGTTTACAGGCCTTGTTTCTTAGTGGTCAGTTGGGCAATAACACAGGCAGTGTAGGACCCAATATACTTGTTGACCTCCTGTCAAAGTTTCAGCCAGTAGAAATGTTTTTGTAGCATCCCCACTGTCTTTTTTACCCCGAAGTGTCCGGTCACCCGACTGTAGTGGGCTTCCCATATCATCTTCGCTCGCTCACTTGATGGAACAAAGATATGGCCTAGAAGACAGAACAACCCATCCTGAAGATGGAAATTATCGACAACTGCATTTGCAACCAACATTTGGTAGGTGGTGGTGAAGTATGGGTCTGTCTCATACAGTTGGGGCCATCCAGAGGTCTCATGGCTGCAAGATTCTAGCACCATGGTGAGAGCCACGAATAACGGTCTTCTGAGGCAATCAATGACGCGATTGGTGCTTCATGTTTAATACTTGATGTTGAGGTGGAATTGCTACAAGTATGTGGACCACTTTTGATGGGAGTCATTCTATAATTTTCCTTGTGTCTACATGAACTGTAGTGGCTTATGATCAATGTGGATGATTGTCTCCTTCCCAAAAGTGTAATGTCGCCACAGGTGGCAGGCTTTAACAATGGAGTACATTTATTTGTCATAAGTAGGGTACATACAGACAACATCTGATAGTGTCTCACTATGATAGGCCACAAGCTGGCTGTGCTGAGTGAGAACGGTGTCCAGAAAATAGTCTGAAGCATCTATCTCGATCTCAAAGGGTTTTTGTAGGTCTAGTAGTGAAATTTTTGGGGCTGAGCACAAGCGTTGCTTCAAATCATTGAACATTTTTTGTTGGAACTGGACCCAGGCAAATTTCGCCTTACCACCACCCCTGGTTATTTGGCTAAGGGCCCATGCAATATGGGAGAATCCTAGCATGATCCTATGGTAGAAATTGGCAAGGCCTAAGAAGCTTTGAAGCTTAGTGAGTGTTGTTGGGGCTGTCTAGTCACAGATGACTTTGATCTTGGATGGATCCACATGTATTCCATTTTGATCAATGATGTAGCCTAGGTAATGGACCTTTCCCATGCCAAAGGAGCATTTTTCCAAGTTGGCGTATAACTTGTGTTGTCGCAGGGTGTGCAAAACTTACTGAATATGCTACAAGTATTCGACCCAAGTCTTTATGTAAATGAGAATGTCATCCAGATACACCACTACAAAATTATTAGTGAATGACCCCAAGATATCAACCATCATCCTCATGAAAGTGGCTAGAGCATTTGTCAAACCAAAGGGCATGACCAACCATTCAAAAAGGCCTTCCTTTGACTTGAAGGCAGTCCTCCATACATCTGTCTGTTCTATTAGGACTTGGTGGTAGCGAGACTTCAAATCAATCTTACTGAAGTATTTGTCCCCCATGATTTGATCAAGGAGGCCATTGATTCAAGGAATCAGGTACCATTTTCTGACTATGATTTTATTCAGAGCCTGATAATCAATGCAGAGTCACAAAGTTCCATCTTTCTTCTGTACCTGCATGATTGAGCTCCCACAAGGTGATGAGTTGGGACAGGTGTTCCCCTTTTGGAGCAGTTCTTGGATCTATCGCTTGATATCCTCATTCTTGTAGCACCCCTTTTCTGGCTACTAAGGATTAATCGCTCTTAAAAGGAAACTTTAATACCACTCTATACATAACTCATACATGTATTATAATCCCATTCATTTAAACAAATAAACACCTTCTACACAGAGTATTCATATGAGTTACTGCCATAATTAACAATCAATAGCATTTCATACTAATTCATATACACAACGAAAATCATGATAACATAAGCAGTAGAGTCATGTAAAAACATGATTAAAACATAAACAAATACTTATCTTTTTAATAGTGGTAGAATCCACCAACCAAGTGCAGGCCTTCCATGAACCTCCCAACCTTAGACCACACTGATCATCAACTCAGTAGTGGGTCACCCCCGAGCTAGGACTAAGATCCACCCCAAGATAAGGAATCCTAGGCTAGGCTGACATTACAGGGAAAACAACACACAAAATCTGAAAGGATTCTTCCTAGGATGCCATCTTACACCTACTACTATCAGACTCTCATTCCCCAGATGCCTGTTCCACCCAGGAGTATACACCTTGACAAGCACAGTCCATCAGTGCTAACCTCCCTCTCTGGGTCTCGACAATAGGCCGAATCAGGAAGTCTCAGAGCCTGAAGCTGGTGTTGGACACTCTCTGGAAGAAACCTCTTCCAACAACATCCACCTCCCTCACCTAGAGAGAGATCACACACAGTCTCAGTCACAACTCACGCTGGCCATCAAGCCATGCACAGTCCAGCTCTATTTGGTTTCCATAGACAACTGGAAATACAAACATGGCCTCTCAAACATGCTCAACAATGGCTCAAGGCCTCTCAGTGATGGTTCAGAGGAATGCGTGATGAGTGACTCCTGCAGGGGTCGACACAGAATCCATGACTCAAAACAGAGGGTGAGACCAGCTCTTCAGAACAACACAGGATTTCCCACTAGTTCAAAAATGGCGGAATGGTTCAGGGTCTTGGCTTCAGAACAGAGCCTCCACGCATAGGTTCGATCAATCCAACAGAGGATGTGCATGGACTATCCAAGACAA
This sequence comes from Picea engelmannii, assembly GCA_009831015.1. Classification (NCBI taxonomy): domain Eukaryota; kingdom Viridiplantae; phylum Streptophyta; class Pinopsida; order Pinales; family Pinaceae; genus Picea; species Picea engelmannii. The sequence continues at coordinate 891,846 of ML778825.1, read as the reverse complement.
TACAGGGTTCTCGACTCTCAAAAACGCTCACGGTATTCTTGCAGAGGTTGGGTTGGTTGTAATATTCAACGCTCCCTACACGCTCAGGTAGTCGGGTGGAATGGAGGAGGAACCCTTTCCCATTTCTCACCCTGGCCGTTTTATTCGCATGCGTCAGAGTTGACACTTTTCACCCATGAAACTGCATGTGTTCCACCAGCACGCATCTCCCTTGCATGTTCTCCCTTTGCCAGAAATTTAGGATAAAACATAAAATGCACATGTCTTTTGGGAAAATATTAAAATATTATTCCCAGGCTTAAGCCCCCTAGGCTTAGCCCCTAGGCTCAACACTTAGCCCCTTTTCCCACCTTCCAACCCCTAATCCATTGCCCACTCTGTGGAAGCTTAGTCCCCCATCACTCATTCATCGTGTCGGCCTGCACACGGCGGTGTTTATATTTTTATTAATGCTCTGCATGATTACATATATAAAAGCAGGCTCTTGGCCTTCAACACTTAGGCTCCCTGTCCTAATAATCACATAAATCCCCAACTTATATAAACTTGGCTCACCAGCCTACTAAAACATACTTACAATTCATAATGCAATATTTACATCAGGGCTCGGGCTTGGGGACATTACACTCCCCCTCCCTTATTTTTGCACTGTCCTCAGTGCAACTTTCACACAACATCAACAAGATTTCCAAAATCTTCAAAAATTTGCAGGTATTATGCCCATATAGAGTCCTCATGCTCCCATGTCACGTCCTCAGGACCGTACCAGGTCCACTGGACCCTTACAAGCTCAATAGCTCAATTCCAGAGTTGTTTTATTTTCCTGTCTAATATGTGCACAGGATGCACTTGCAAGACACTTTCTGGTTCCACCTGAATCATATTCCAATCGATTACATGATTAGCATCAGGTATATATATTTCTTAAGTAATGAAATATGAGACACCTTAGGTACAGTCATGGATGCAGTAATGCAACCATATATGCAATGTATATG
>ML778825.1:836026-866387 GCA_009831015.1 Picea engelmannii | reverse complement strand
CGACACTGCCAGGCTCAGCCATATCATTCCTAGAGATTTTTTGTCAAGAATCTCCCATTCTTTGTCCTTCATGGCCACCAGCTTCTTTGCTACTCCACTCAATGGTAGGAATAGATCATTCTGATATAAATAGTCTTCCATTTGCATCTTCCATAACTGGTAGTTTTGGCCATTAAATTTCTCGACCTTAAACTTTCCATATTATAACATTGCTCCCACTCGAACCAGGAACCCTCTTTTCCTGCGAGTTACCTTACGCTCTGATACTAGTAGTTAGAAAACAGGACAGCGAAGCAATAAAATAAAAAAAATGCAGAAACAAAACATAGAAGACACACAATACAAGAGAGACATAGATTTACGTGGTTCACCCAGTGTGGGCTACATGAGGTTCTAGGTCCAGGAATGTGGGAAAATTTTAGGATTACGGCCTTTGGTCTTAGTTAAGTATTTATGAAGAACCAACATGTTGTAGGTTTTTCAATCTCCAAGGTTAAAATCACTGAATTTTAGTGCTGCGAGCTTATCCTGGTTAGCATGTACTGCATGCACTCCTTTAAGAAGATACACGGTGATCAATTTGTACTCAAATTCTATGAGTACATTGTCATGATTAATCTTCCCACTCATAGGTGGGATGTAAACCAACAAAATGTGCGGGATCAACTTGGCGTTTGCAATATCATCTCTGTGCTTTTTTCTTGTCTCGGTTGTGGTTCCGGAAGGTCCTATGCCACAAGAAGTGGAGGGAGAAGCTTGGACTCCTCCTGACGATGATTCTTGCACACCTATAGAAATCCTTCTCTCTGACATGAATCTCTCAATTATTAGGTTAGTCAAAACTTCTTCAACTACTTTCTCAACAACGTTGATCTCATCCAACATACAAGCTTGGGTCCACTAGCTCAAGTGTGAAAATGAGAGTTGAGATTACGATGAACAACAAGGAAACAAGGCAATGATCGCAGGGTGAATTAATCTCAAGGTTCGAGCTCAAATTCTCAGTTAGCAAAAGTATGCATGGTGCGTGGCACAATAGACTAAGTAGGGAAACTTAGCAACAGTCTGCTTCCAATGGATATGGGGCCTGCATTAACTTTGTTCTATCCATTCTGGTGCTATTCAACAGTCTAGTGGGAACCCATAATTTCTTTTCGACCCGTTCGGGGCGGAATTCGAACAGGTATATTGTTAGAACGACTATATTACTGCGCCATGGCAAAGTGTCAGATGTCGTTGTTCTGATATATCGACGAAGCTCAATTCTTGTGATTTTTCCTTCAACGAAGTTCCTTCTGGAGTTGTCTGTAGCTTTCCAATTTTGGCCCTCTTCTTACTTAGCTTCCTAGCCTTTTTTCCAGTGAGCTTATTCTCGATCACCCTCTTTCCATTCTGAATCTTATCTTCTCTTGACATAGTCACTTCGCGCTGCCTAGGATCTTTCCTCAGATCCAAGGGTAATACTCCTTCATCATATCGGTTAGATATTTTGGTCTTCTGTGGTTCCTCTAATGCTCTTATAGATTCAACATCCAGGTTCCCGATTTTTAACAATGGAGATCTGTTCTCTTGTTCCTCCATCAAGTAGGCAATCCTTCTAGTCATAAATTCCATGAGTTATTGCTTCTTATGTTCTAGGGCTTCCTTTTCTTCTTTCCTACGGATCTGGTCTTTTTCAATCCAAATATTTTCTAGCAAAGATAGAAATGGGGAATGGTCCTTAATAAATCTAATGACTTTGAACTCTTCCTCTATCGAATTTCCATGGGTATTCATAGCTATCTGGGTAATTTTGCCACATAGGGTTACCATTTTTCCTTTAGATAATCTGATGGTTCCTAGTGAAGGGACCAGAGCAATTCTTCCTAGGGTTTCCCAAGTTCTTTCTGTCATAATATTCATCGGTGTTCCCTCATCCAGGGCATAGTCAATGTCAAAGTCTCATATTCTTACTTTAATTTTCTCTTGTTCTTTGAATATTTTTGACAAGCTGACATCCTTATGATCATCTAGGGTTTCTTTTATTTTCAGTAACATGATCTCTGATTGTTTCTGGGGTTCTTCCATAATTTTAGTCTGTTGATCTCCTTCATAATTCGCTTGTTCCATATTTAGTTTTTCAAGTCTAGCAATAATTCTAGGGAAATCCAATACTTCATGGTCCATGGCTTTACAACAGAGGGAACTAGGTTTTCTCTCAGGGAATTCCTTAAAAAGATGGTCTGGTCTTCTACAACTATAACAAAGAGTTAATCATCTCTTTCTCTCCAGTGATCCCCAACTCTTCTTGTACTGTGCACTAGGATCATAATGGTTGGCCTGCAAAAAATTCTTTCTAGGATCCTGCATCCACTTGTTATTCTAGACATTCTTTCTATGCATAGGTATAACATACCATATCTATTCATATCAAACTTTCTTTCATCTATTAATGCCCTAGTTTTTAAGCTAGGACAAAGTCTATCAAACATACCTAGATCCATGTTCTAGAAACAAAAAAATCAAAAAAATTCACTTATATACAGAGAACAAACCTTCCAGATCTAAGAAATTTTGACTATTCTTACCTTTATTAGAGTACAGAGCTTACAGAGGTTACCTCTTTTCTTCAGATCTGACTTCTTTCTTTCATAAATTTCCACTTTTACTTTTCTTAGAGCACAGAGCGTTCAGATCTCGCTTATTTTCTTTGGATATAATCTTCCTTTCTTCAGATATGACCTTATTCCTGGCACAAAGCTGCATAGTTCGAGTAAAAAGAAGCACACTAGGGCAACAAATCTATGCACAGAGCTTTCTTTTGCGCAACGTTTCTTTTTCCTCAGTTCCCAACAATCACAGTTTCAGGTCCCGGCAACAGAACCATTTGTTGGCACAGGGGCAGACCCGGGGTTCAACGCTCAAGAGCACACCAACAAATTCCTAACTACCGACCCTTTTGGCAACACCTGCGAAGAAGATGAAGTCTCACCCGAGGTAGAGGCAGGGGTGGTTTTAGGACTCAAGTGTCTGAAACCTTAGTTGGGACACCAATCTTTGATTATATATACTACAAGGCACTTAACATAGATCATTCATCTATATTTAACTCTTATGGTACTTCATAGATGGAACAGAGCATCACAGTGAATACTTAGACTAAAGATGATTCAATACTTAGCCACAAAACATAGATTAGATTCAACAGATCAAGCACTAATTTTATATATCAGATCTAACATTCATTCTTATATCATAAGAACATAGCATAACTAGATCTACTTAATTACAACAAGCACATAGCCAAAAGGAAGCAACACTTAGGTCAAATCACATAGCACATTACATAGAGTTATCATGGTTCACCCCCACCCTGGGGCTACATCCACAAAGTCTTATTCTTTATATTATCTCGGTCAAGCAATTACAACATGGAGTTTCAATGACCCTTACTTCGCACAGGATAGAATATCTGTGCAGCTCGCTAGATCCTTCTTCCTTTCACTCAGCACAAAACCACAACAACTTGTACTTGGCCTTCCAATCTCCTTACAATCATGCATGGAGCACTTGCGATACACATCTGATCACACATATCCAACTACTAGCACTAAGCCTTTAGCTATACATTTGCACTAAGTTGTATCTCTTATTTACATTTCCTAAGTATCTATTTATAGATTACAAAATGGGCCTAAACGTGGGTAATCCCATGGGCCGACATCCCTTTCCCTTTACATCAACCCAAAAACCCTAAAAGGTACCCAAAAATAGGTCTTTCTTGCTTCGTGTTGCACTCCGTCTTTAGCAAGCTATCATAGTCCCAAAATGGTCAAATATGACCAAGTATACTTCAAAACTTGGTCAAGGGCCAACAATACACTTTGATGTGATAATTTACAGAAGGCTAGGAGGAGATCATGAGGAAAGAGGGAAAAGAAAGGATAATATTGTGGCCTAAATTGATAAAACATTTTTTTTAAATCATTCCATCTAACTACCAACATAATTTGTGTCGAAAATTTCAAAATCTAAGACAAAGATACACATTTGTCCAATAATATACAAAACAAACAAGTGATTAGATTCTAAGGGATGAGTCAAAATCACCCAATAGTATTCAATATATATTTTCAAAAACACCATTAAAATATTACAAGTTTAAAGGACCGCTAAAAGGGAACTTGCGACATCAAGGCAGTTTGGTTGTATCTTCCACTTTTACTTATATATAATACGGTGACATGTTTCTTTCCCATAAAATCGTTATCATTTTATTACATGAATCCTTGATCACATGTTTAGTTTTTCATTGAATATACTATTGTTGCTTTCACTTTGGTTGGTTTGTGTCATTGCAGACTTGATCTCACAAGAGAACCGAAGTGAAGCAGAGACAACAAAGATATAAGGAAGAAATATCTAAAAGTATGTCATTCATTCATTCTTTGGTAGTAAATTCAATGATTGTAACTTAGGGAAAGCGTCATGTCCTATCTTATTTTGTTCTAGATCCAGGTGGATCTAGGGAGATTATTTTATGTCTGCATTCACTGATTTATCCAATAAAAAAATTGGTGACTCCACTGGGGATACGACTTGCTTGTGTTTTTTTGTTGGCCATTTTCTTTTAGCCTACCCTTTACCACTTTATTTCAGTGTCTGAGTCTATGGGGCATCCATCCAGACTCTCTAGATTTGAAAGTTCACTTAGGCCCTTTGTCCTCATTCCAATTTTCTTTTGTTTATAGACACTTCCGCATTGTATCCATACACAGCCTACGGGAACTTTTGATTTCTGCACCCTCACTGTTTATCCTAGTGCATACTTTCCGTGACCTTTGATTTCTGCACTGTAACCTATTGCTAGGTTGTGGCGACGTCTATAATTTTTTTTGGTTTGGGTCCTGTCATCTTTTGATGCCCAGTTTTTCTTTATCCAACTGGGAGGAACTTTTAATGCTAGTATTTGACTAATTTTTGAGTTTGAAACTTATTGTTGATTGGTTTTCATAGATCAAACACCTTTCTTGGTCATTTTTCCAGTTTCACCTTTTGATTTTTATCAACAAGGATATAATCTTTGATTTTGCATCTGAATGCTTGATTGATTAAAAGTCTTTTGATTGGATTTAAAGTTTTAGATTGATTATATTTTTTGGATTGCTTGGCGATTGGGAAGTCTCGGTTCATTTGCATTTGGTGAAACACTTTCTTATCATCTTTACTTTTATCTTCATTGAAAGTTTGATTTGGATGCTTGTTGAGTGTATAAGTTTTCTTTGATTACTTTTCCTTTCTTCGCTATACCTCTAATTTGGTTTTAGAAAGGAAGACTTTAAATTCATTTATTCTTTTAAGTAATCATACATAAGAAAGTTTTTTGCATTCAAAGAAATTTTTTTTAAGAAGAGAAAATTGAGAAATTTAATTGCTTACAATTGTTTGGAATTGTAGTTCATTCAAGGAAAGAAATTATATTTCATAGCTTTCGTATTTCCGAAAAGATATCTTCTCCCTATTGTAGATAGAATTCATTGAACGAAATATTGCATCATTCATCTCTATTTGCATATTATTGGGTCAAGGTATTACACAACATTGGTGTCATTCCCGTCTACCTCTTGAGTAAACAACAACTTCTAAAAAACATTGTGAAATCTAAAACTCAAATAGTAACTTTTATTTTCTATGGATCTTTTAAACCAACATTATCTAGGCTAGAGCTTTGGAATAGGATATGAGACACACTCTCCAAAGCACAAAACACACAATATAATATTGTGATATGGAGTGTTCAAATCAATTTGCAACATTTTATCGTGAGAAGCCCTTCTCACACAAGGGTCAAACCTGAGGTCGCATTGAGACTGGCAGAGTTACTCACCCTGCTTTGTTGGTCTCGGTGTAGAGATTGTGTGTATTATGGGGGTCGCTTGAAAGGCATACCCACAATGATGAGTGGAATCCTCTCAAGTTGATTTTGGGATAGATACCCTGCCTTTGCATGTGGATCGGACTTTCGACTATTTCCCCAGGCATCACTGTTGTTCTTGGTAGCCTTATTTTCCTATCTTCTTCGGGTCTTACATGAGGTGACTGTGGAGGGGCAAGTCTTCACAGTACCTAGAATCGACGTTGGCCAGACTCACTTGGGCTCCTTGGAGGGTATACCCATGATTATGTGTGGGAGCTTGCACTAGAGTGTAAGTCCATTTAGTAGGTCGTCAACATAACTTTTCCACCCACTCTGCCCTAGCCCCTTCTTGCCTTGACTTCGCAACGTTGGATTTCATCACCAACTAGTGATTTCAAAGTAAGAAGGTTTGTTTGTTTGGTTTGATTCCTAGATTTTTTTAGTGAGTGCATTTTGTTTTCGTAGTTGGCCATAGATTTCTTGCGTAAAATATTTGGCTCAGCCAACATCGACCCTCCACACCGTTCTCATAGGGTCTAGGGACTTCCTCCGGAAAATATGAAGGATTATCTCTCTCTACCCCCTCATTCACTGGAGGGATCTCCTCAATAGAGTGAGGTCCAGGACACTGTAACTTTGCAAGAGGAAGGTTCTGATTCTTTAGAAAGTTTATGAATTGTTTTTTATTCTCTAGAGGCTTTCTACATACCTCCTGGATACGAGAGACGCATTCTCCAGCTGAATTCATCTGAAAAACTTGTTGTTGACACTTCTAGAATATCGACTGGACCCCATTCAGGCCCTGGAGTAGGGAATCCCCTTTGGACTACTGACATATTTAGAATCTCGCCTCGCACACTGCGGGACCTTTACGACTCAGGGGGAGGTGTTGATATACCTGTCGTCTTTGAACCGCCCGAAACATCTGTTACCTACACAATACCTCTAGATCACTTTGTTGGTACAACTAGCTATATCCCCATTGTTTCAGACACATAGTCAGTTGGTCCTAGATCAACTATTTCTCTCTAGATGGCCCATTCTACAATGGTCCCACACACTATGACTATTCCCACTGGGAATACGGTGGTTACCCAAGCTCCCATTGGTGCACCACTTTCGTCTAGACCTATCCCATCACTTCCCCCTAGGTATAATTCTTTGAATACTTAGATCCCCATTCCTACCCAGGTTCCATCCAAAGTTTTTGGCATTTTCATTCCTCCTAGGTACAATGTTGCTTCTGGTTTCATTCTGACACCTTCCTAGGTCATCTCCAAAGGGTTTTATCCACGTTTTATGGGAGGATCTGGCCTAAGTGGCTCCAATCCAATTGGAGGCACTACTCAGTCATTCACTTCTGGTTATCAGATTCCCATTGGAGGGAAATTTAAACCTGGGGGGGGAAACTCAATTTGGAGGTCAAACTCAAATTGGGACACAATCCTCACTTGGAAGACAACCCCTGCTTGGAGGTTATAACCCACCTTATGGATAGAACATACCAAGATCGCTAGCCCAATATTCAAACCTTCACATCCAGGGAAATCCACAATCGTCTGGGGGAAACACCCTCAATTTATCTCTTTCATACCCCCTAGTTCGGGCCAACCATATCTCGGTTCTTCCAATCTTGTTTAGGGTTCAAACGCTCATTCTAGTATCCCTTTCCAAGGGAACATACCTAATCAGTACAACCCTATGGGCTACATGGCTCCACACTCACATCCGAATCTATCAGGACCTTTGCCTCAAATGTAGATTGCTTACGGTCCTACTAGTATACCAATGGGACTCCCTCCCCAAAGTCACCAGTACCCTCACATGAATAGACAGTTACCCTTTTTAGCCACTTTGGATCTACCTGACTTGTCTATAATTTTGAATTACCCTATTCTACATTCTCCCCATTGGCCCATTATACTGACCAAGCTACCATCAAACATTCCCAAATTTGACAGTAAACTGTGAGAATATCCAAACAACCATGTTATGAATTTTCACCATTGGTGTTCGTCCAACTCTTTGATGGAGGACTCCATTTAGTTACGACTCTTCCAATGACCTCTTACGAGTTCAGGTGCAAAGTGGTATATAGAATTACCACGAGGATTATTCACTGACTTTAATACCCTAGCCATAGATTTCCTCACACATTACCAATTGCCAATCCACTATGAAACAAGAACCGATATTTTGAGTTCCTTTAAGCAAAATTCGACCACTCATATTTCCGATCACATCCATGAGTGGCAAAGAAGATGACGTTTGATCAAACTCAACCTTCATGATCAGTTATTGGCGGAATGGTTCACCAAATCATTCGTGAATAAAATCTCTCATGATATTTCCATGGGTGGATTTTTCACTAAGGAGAAGGAAATCAGTCGCGCTCAGTACCTAGATATTGTTTATTCACAAACGGGCACTCTTTACGACTTGCTCCCTGATTCTCCTTGTCTTTCTACCACCACTACCTCAACTACCCCTGCTGCTTCTCATGTGGCTGATGGTGTGATTGGAACCTTCCATGGTCAACCTCAATCTACGCAAGTCTCTCACACCAATCCCAAATATACTGCCTCTAATGTTCAAAGTGCTCCGACTCCTAATCCTTCCACGGACAAAACTTCTGAGGTTAACTTCGTTCAATCTACCCTTGCCGACAAAAATAAATCTAAAAAAGGAAAGGGTAAGAATAAGGAGGATAAAAATAATAATTTGCAATCTAAGAAAGCCAAAAAGCAACCTGCTCATGATAAGGATAAGCACAAACCTCAATATCCTTGTCTTATCTATGGTGATGATCACTACACGAAAGATTGTCCCAGACATTCTGAGGTCATTAAGTTCCTTCAAGGGACTGTGAAGCCTCCCAAAACTGTCGTTTTGTCCCAACCTTTCCCTTCTCAATAGCAAGCCCAATTGGTGATTCATAATCAACCTTCCCCTTCCACTACTTCCTATGTCCTTATGTGTATTGGTGATTCAAAAAAGAATGATGTTGCTATTACAACTCGGGCCAAAGATTACTCTTCCTCAAAGGAGAAAGTTGATGATATAACACTTTTGTTGGTTCAACCGCCTCCCTCAAATTCACCTCCCAACTATCCTCTTCATATTGAATGAACGGGTCTCGATACAGTTCTCCACCCTCCTCCAAAGGGAATTGTTCAAAAGTATACCTTTAATCCTCATGTCTGTGATGCTCGTAACTACAATATCGTAGAAGATCTTGCACAATCACCCTCTGCGATGTCATCTCTTGAAGTCCTTCAAAGTTGTCCTTCTCAACGAAGGAACTATTAAATACTATTGGTGGAATTCATCCTACGGATACGAATTTGATAATATTTGACCTGGAAGATCACATTCCAAGGCTACCCCCTCAACTAGCATTTCAGATCCAAGTTGTTGTCGAGAAGAAGAATATCTATAGAACCGTTATTGACGAGGGTGCCTCGATGTGCATAATGTATGTTGCATGTTGGAAATCCATTAGATCTCCTCCCCTCACTGAATCACACATCACACTTAAGGCCTTCAATGCATCTGGCTTTAAACCCTACAATGTACTTCCCTCATTGTCTATTACATTGGAAGGCAAATCAATCAATGTTGAAGTTGAGGTCTTTGATGCACCTCTCAATTATAACCTCTTACTTGGCCGTAGCTAGATTGATTCTATGCGTGCAGTTATGTCTACCCTTTTCCATGTAGTATGTTTTCCACACCAGGGAAAATTCATTACTGTAGACCAGCTGGCCTTTTTCAACTTTGATTCCCATACTAGAAACGTACCCTTTATTTCGAAGACACCTCCTGGGTATGAGAATGTCGGTGTGGGTCTTCTAAAAGTTTCAACTTTGATGGGTACTTTCCCAATCCCACCACCCAATATTCCACCTCCTTTTGTCACCTCACTCAACATGATTTCCACCTCTCTTCATAAAACCCCCGCATATCACAACCCATGGATAACACCTGACCTCGATGATTATCTCCACTATGGTGAGCAAATGCCTTTAAGTCCGGTTGATTCAGCTTATCAAACCATTCAATCGGAAACCCCCTCCACTCCCTCTCTTTGTGATTCATCTCCCGATCCATTTCATGTGATTTTTCCTACCGAAAAGATGATTATGTCTGTTATTTCTATGGAAGACACCCCCTAGGATGATAGACATCATCGTTCGATTCTCTTCCAAGAAAAACACATCTTAGAGAGTTACCAATGGATTTTGACTTCGTCGACCATTGTTGTCCTTTATTCTTTTCCCGAGGCCACACACGATGTGTTATATGATGGGAACATGAGTAACATTTCGCCCACCATTCCTCTTGACATATTCCTTAAATCTGTAGTTGTTGAAAATGTTCACATTGGAGCCGCTTGTTCCTATAACGAATTCGCCACTTATAAAGCTATTTTTCAATATTTCCATGACGTTTTTGCTTGGAGCTACGAAGAGATGCCGGGTATTGACCTCGATATCATTGTACATGAAATCAAGACCTATCCGAATGCTAAACCTGTTCGATAGATATTTCTCCTAGTCCACCCCCATAAAGCCTCCACTATCAAACTCGAAGTTGTAAAACTTCTCAAGGCTGGATTTATCTATCCTATGGATTTAACTGATTGCATATCCAATCTAGTTCTGGTTAATAAAAAACAAGGCATGATCTGTGTATGCATCGATTATAGGGACATTAATAAATCTTTTCCCAAGGACAACTTTTCAAACCCCTTCGTTGACCAGATCATTGACGATTGCGTCAGGAGCGAAATATTCTCTTTAATGGACATTTTCTCTAGCTATAATCAGATTAACATTTTACCCGTGGATCAACACAAAATTGATTTCATTTGTCCTTGGGGTACCTTCACCTACTGGAAACTACCTTTCAGTTTGAAGAATGCTAGTGTGGCTTTTCAACATGCCATGTCTTATGCTTTTCACGACATCAATCACATCATACAACCATATCTCAATGATCTACCAACCCAATCCATGCGCCGCCAGGATCACTCGACCCATCTCCGAGCCATTTTTTTTCACTGTCGTTACTATTGTATACGTTTAAACCCACACAAATGTGTTTTTTGTGTGGATTCCAACCGACTTCGAGGTTTTATTATGTCACTTCATGGAATTAGGGTGGATCCTTTGAAGGTTGAGGCCATCCTTAATCTACCTCCTCCTTCTATAGTACACCAACTCCAAAGTTTACAAGGGAAGGCAAAATTTTTGCGTTGATTCATTCCCAACTATGTTGAGTTGGCGCTAGGATTTACTCGACTGTTGAAGAAGGGTTACAAATTTGTATGGGATGAGACTGCCAACAAATTCAAAGCTTTGAAAATTTCCCTAACACGAACACCACTGCTTTTATCACCAAATTATAGTCGAGACTATTTACTCTACCTCATTGCTTCAGACTCTACCATTACCATGGTTTTAGTCCAAGAATATGATTCGAACGATGAACATGTAATTTATTATTTGAGTCAGAGTCTCATGACTACCGAAGCCAAATACCTACATGTGGAAAAACTGGCCTTGGCAATTGTTCAAGCTTTCCAACATTTTCATCACTATATCCTATTATGCAATACCACTGTCATTTCCAATTACAACCCTATGCAACATATCCTTACATGCCAATTTATAGGGGACAAATACTCCAAATGGATAGTGATTTTCTAGGATTTTGACTTAGATTTTGAATGTGATAAGTCTAAGAAATCGTCGGTATTTTCCGAATTGATATGTGACCTTCCCTTCACTGAGACAAAAAATGTGGCAAAGGATTCCTTACCTTACGAATCACTTTTTCTGATCAGTTCTGATGATGCATGGTATGGAGATATTATCATTTATCTCCAGAATCAATCTTTTCGACCTGACCTCTCTAGTGAAGACTTTCATTGCATACGGTATCAAGCCCGTCAATACATAATTCTTAGTGACACTCTCTATCGCCGTGATGTTGAATCTATTTTCCGACACTATCTCACCTTCGATGAGGCTGAGGAATATTTGAAAGACTGCCACTTTGGAGCATGTGGTGGTCATATGTATGGGTATGCCACTTCCCAAAATATCTTATGAGAAGGGTACTTCTAGCCTTCTTTGTTTAAAGACTATATAACTATCGTCCATAATTGTCATGCTTGTCAAACATACAACAACAAGATAAGATCTCACCCCACTCCTTTACACCATGTAGTTTCCATTGGGCCTTTCAAAAAATGGGGCATTGATTTCATGACATGTAACCCTCACTCGGTCGAGGAGCATGGATACATCATCGTAGCCATGGATTATTTCATGAAATGGTTCGAGGCGATGCTTACATTTGATAATACTAGAAAAAATGTATCCCTATTCATATTCAATCACATCATCATGCTATTTGAAATACCACAAGCTATCGTCACTGGTCATGGTAGCCATTTTCAAAATTTCATGATGTCTGAGCTTACTGAAAAGTTGGGTCTTCTACATGAAAACTAAAGCCCCTACTATCCACGGGACAATGGCCAAGTTGAAGCGATAAACAAGGTTCTTATCACTATGCTTCAATGGATAATAGGAATTTACAAGACAAGTTGGCACACAATGTTGTTTTCGACATTGTTTTCGACATTATGGGCCTATTAGACATCTGTGAAGTTTGCCACAAGATTTACGCCTTTTCAGTTGGTATATGGTATCGAAGTTGTCATTTCGATTGAATGTGAGATCCCATCTTTGAAGCTAGTCATTAAAATTCTCCCAAACACCTCTACCGAGGAATAACGTCTATTGTATATGATGCAATTAGAAGAAACTCGTCGTGATGCCACCCTGGTTATTGAAACCTAGAAGAAATGCGTAAAAGACCAATATGACAAACATGTCAAGATACGTGTTTTCTACGAAGGTGATATAGTTCTCCTCTATGAACAAGATCGTGATTCACTAGGGGTTGAAAAATTCGAGGCTATGTGGCACGACCTTTATATCGTCAAACAAGTGTTGGAGAAGGGAGCCTATGAGTAAGTAGATTATGATGGCATTACTTTAAGTGAACCCAGAAATGGGCTTTACTTGAATAAGTACTATGCTTAGGTTATACTTGCATGAGTTCTTGTATTTTTATTGTATCATACTCTTGTGTGTTAATTTTTTGTGTGCTTTTTCGTTAATTGGTTTCAACCCCCAACTACTTACCTTGCATTATGCTTGGTTTCCAGATGTCGGTGTATTCACTACCGTACATTGGCTTCGTCGATGGCGCTAGTCATAGTACCCAAAACTTAGCTTCTGTTGCTTGGGCAATCTATGCACCTACGAACGAACTTATTAGTTTACACGGTGTTTGCCTCGGTCGTGCAACTAACAATATAGTAGGATATAGTGCAGTCATCAAATTGTTGACCGACGCTATTTCACTTGGAATCCATCACCTAGTTGTACGACTTGATTCGTAGTTAGTGGTACTACAACTGAGTAATTTCTATGCTATATGAAGTCCTACTTTGTTACGGGTATATCTACAAATTTTCCTCTTGGAACGTTATTTCAATTACATTGAATATCAACATATTCCTAGATGTCTAAATACATTAACAGATGCGTTAGCTAATTATGTGCTAGACATACATTTGAGAAATTTATAAATCCAACCACAATTTGTATAAAAAACAAAGTAAGCCGATAGAATCCTCATGTATATAGATAACGATAAAAGTGTTTTACAAAAAAAGTGTTTTCCGTTTGAAGACCAAAATATCAAAATATGAAGCTCATGGATTCTACAAAATGGCATCAAGGATGTTGCTTATGGTAACACACTACTTCCCATGCTAACCTATGAAGCAGTCGACTAAGTAAACAAGATACGCCCATAGTATGACACTGATAATGTCTTCGAATCTCATCGATGGAGATGTCTAGGATATCTGTTGTCAATCCCTCTAGGTTCTGCTTGACTGCCTCATAGTCACCATCATCCCACCCTGCTACCAAGGCTACTTCCCCTCATATCTAAATAGGCGATGTACTTGGAGGCTGGTGTGGCCCCACATCTACATTGTCAAAATATTTTGATTAGTCATCGGATTGAAAGCATAAAAAACATCCTATATTTCAAAATTTACAAAAAAATTATAAAACGAAAAAATGTTTTTCTTATCTAAGTCTCCCCAATGAAAGCCCTCAGGTAGAACCAAGTCAAGTTCACCTCTGAAATCCGACCCGACATATGCATAATCATCCACCATCATAATTTGATGCCTCAACCAATCGAAGAATGCGTCATTGTATTTGATGATGGGGCCCTCTACATGATGAGCCATGAGGTCGCACGACCTCTTCATCCTTGGATCTCCTAGGACCGATATACCCCACTCTACCTGTAAACGTAAATGGGGGATCTTCTCTAGGAATAAAGACACTAAAATAGATCCATACCCAAAAAAAATTAGGTCCCCTTCTTGCATTTTGTTAGTTTTGTCTTCATGCTACGAAGGACTCTGTTGCTCCAGTTGAACACCCTAGGTTCCATGCACTCCATTGCATATTGAAAATAGATTTGGAGGGCCATGTGAGGAGATTAAATCCCCACCATATGTGTAATGGTAAAAAGAATAGTCTAGAGGGGTAAATCCCAGACACCCTTGATGGAAACTTTTCCCTTGTGTCTCTCTACCTCAGGATCACAATATCGATGGAGATACTCGCTCATTGGTAAACCACCACCTCTACCTCCTGTCAAATTCACATGAGACCCATGATGAGATAACCCCATCAATAAATAGATATCATCGATATCTAAGGATAGTATGTGGGAACCGACATGAAACAATTGTTGGTCCATATCCCACATGTGGACTAGATACTCCAGTAACCTCAATTGGGCCCTCATGCTCTGGATTTTAAATAATTTCAGTAGTCTACATTGCCAGAGGGAATTTACAGTGCTCGGTCCATTCAAGGCATCATGGTCATCATATTCATGATCCCTCTCCCTCCACACCAGCATTTTGATGACTAAAAAACTGCATTGGGACATTAAGGGAAGTTAGAATCCTCATTTTCTTATTTGGAAAGTTTTTATTGGCTAAACGCATGCACAAATTTTTTGATTTACGGTTGCCGCAGGTGGACTATTACACACAGTGTGGGGTTTCTGTAGGTGAACCACAAGCCACTTGCAAAAACCTATGGTTTCTGCAGGTCCCAATATGGGTCACCTGTGGTGGCCCTAACGCGCACCTACCAGCCTAAAATTCAACTAAAAAAACCATTTTGAACAGATAAAAATGAAATTTAATCCATTGAAAAGCAAGAGGACAAGGAGATTACCATTTTTATGGAAGATGTTGGATGAATGGTAACCCATGCCTCCCGCAATCAACAACCGAAGTTTGAGGTAAAAATAGGGTTTCTAGGCAAGTTTTGGGCAAAATGCAAATGAAATAGTAAAAAGAGTTTTTACCCCTATTTATTTCACTTTTTTCTTTTTATATTATTTAAATGCATTTTATCAAAACCTAAAGGTCTAATGGTCTCGTGAGTATTTTTTTTTCTCACATATGGAGGAACTAGGATACTAAACAATGAAGTATGGATATTCTTTCATGATTTGTTTTTCCATTCATCACATATACATATACTTTTTAGGGTTTTTCAAAAAAACCTTGAGCCTAGTCTTTGTTTGTTCTCATGCTCAAAAATATATGAGAATGCAACTGAGTATACTTTTTTTTTCTTTTCGTACTCGTTATGGTAACATGAAAAAAACAAAACTCATGGAGTATCATTTAAGCTCTTTTCATGCTCCATAAAAATGAAAAGATTGTCGAGCGATCTTGTTATTTTCATGCTCATAAAAGTATTTGAAGAAAACATTTGATGGGCGATATTTTATCACTTTTTCGGTCTCATCGAACTATTTTATGAAAAAGAAACTGAGAGATTTCTCTTTAAGTGTTTTTCAGACTCTCAAAATATGAAAAACCCCCGATTTTTCTATGTTTGGACTTATTAAACAAAAATCGAAAGACCCATACGGGATCAAACCACTCCTTCTTAGGGTTCGTTAAAAATACTCCGAGGGACCCGTCCGAAGGATGAGATTATATCAACAAGCATATGTTATCCTCCTCAATCTTGTGTAAATAAATAGGTACTCGTGAGAAATGGTGGGGGGAATTTTGGGAAAGAAATGTGTCTCTGTATTTGTTTTAGTGGTAGTAATAGTCGCTCTTGAACATGACATCCCCTTTTGTATCTGGGTTGGGAAATCCATTTGTCTCTCGTTTGACCTTTTATAAGTTTATATCTTGGGTCATACTTGAGTCAATGCTGCCAAGACCATTGTCGTGTCATTCATATGTTATAGAGAAGTCCAAACAAGCCCTCTATCGAGTCAGCCATCTGCAGTTGTCAATTCATACCATGTCAGCCTTCCCCGTGTCAATTTCGAATCATTGTCATACTTTTATCTACCCTAAATCTGTTACTTATTTTGTGTCATTGATGGGAGATACATCAAGGCCCTGCTGTGATGAGTCTTTTCCTATCGACTTCAACTCATTGTCCAGGAAAAAGAATTAGAAATCATTTAGTACCTTAGGGCCTGCACGCCTTAATGGCAGGTTTCTTCGCTTTCGAAAGTGGATTCACATCATTGGTCCTTGATCGGAAGATTCCATCGATTGTTCAACTTTAGCTCATTTATTCACATTTGTTGGATTGTACTAAGGTACCTTGGGAGTCATTGACATCAATGGTGATTTCCCTTGCACTTGTTAATGATTTTCATCAATGACCGGTAATCAAGTGGTTTCTACCATGTTCAATTTCAACACCTGTAATCACATGGATAGATTCGTACTTATGGATGACAGGATTGAATACCCGAGATCTCATCATTTTGGTCCAAGTTGCGATGGATTATTTATGATTTGTATTGACACATAGATCCACTTTGTATGTCTCATGGCTATGTCTGGATTTCAAGTTTCTTAACACATAGATCCACAGTGTATTTTTGGTGGCTATGTATCATCGTGATGACATGGATCCATAGTATATGATTGGTGGCCATGACTTACATTATGACTTAAATCATTTGTAGTCTAAGAATGAGAATTCATACCTCATAAATGGTATAATATTGTGCAGATGCTTGATTGTTTCCAGGTTCCCAATTGGTGTGTTCCTTGTTCCCGACACACACACACATTTTCACAAAGTATTTCGGTTGTCACGAGTTACAACCTCATACTTTAGGGGGGAATTCTATTACACAATATTTCATTCACCCTGATGATGATTCTAGAAGCATGTGTTCAGGCTCTCAAAAGGATCTTTTGCATGAGAAAAATAACTAATTTCTTCCTCTGCAAGGCTTGTTTTTAGAAGGAGTCTGCAGGTTAGGAGTAATACACAGTACGGAAATGCTTGGTTTCCATAGGCTTCTCTATACCTGGGTTGTGATATTTCCGTAGGATGTTATATAGGCAAGGTGTGGTGGTGTTTGAAAGCTAAAGAAAGGAAGAAGTTCACAAAGGTTCTAGAAGGAGGATCTTCTAGAAGGTTAGGTGGTGTCTGTATGATTGTGATCCTACTAGATTCTTTGATTTGGTGGGATCATACTCATCTCTTTAACCACTTCTCCTTCTCCTATATAATGATATGTTTCTCATGGAAAAGGTTAAGAAAGATTGAGAAAGGAATTGTTGAAAGAATAGGTTGAAGACAGGGTGAAGAATCTTTTTGCAACTGATGATTGAGGTCTCCATTTTTCCATCAAGATTTTGTGGACCACCTTCATATAAATTCGGAGCAAGTGTATGTGTATGTTGGAATAAAGCACCACTAAAAGGGAACTTGTGACATCAAGGCAGTTTGGTTGTATCTTCCACTCTTACTTAATATAATACGGTGACATGTTTCTTTCCCATAAAATCGTTATCATTTTATTACATGACTCCTTGATCACATGTTTAGGTTTTCATTGAATCTACTATTGTTTCTTTTACTTTGGTTGGTTTGTGTCATTGCAGATTTGATCTCACAAGAGCACCAAAGAAAAGAAAGGACAACAAAGATATAAGGAAGCGATATCTAAAGGTATGTCATTCATTCCTTCTTTGGTGGTAAATTAAATGATTGTAACTTAGGGAAAGCATCATGTCCTATCTTGTTTTGTTCTATATCCAAGTGGATCTAGGGAGATTAGCTTATATCCGCATTAAACGATTTATCGAATAACAGATACTATCACAAAATTTATGCAACAAAGAAACAAAGCATCACTACCTACATTGCGTTCATGTGGAAATGGACTTTAGCAAATTGTTTATGACAAAAATAATTCTAAAAGGTGAAAAACTACTGTTAGAGGAAGAAACTTTATTATGAACATTTTCTTTTTGTTTTAGAGTTTTCTTTGAAACACCACATTTAACAACCAATTGTCCAAAAGGACCAAAATTTAAGAAGCATAAAAAAAATACTAACATGGTGGGTTGGAGCCAAGGAAGAACATAAATTTATTACCAAGGAAAATCCACCTAAAATAGACCCTCCCATGGATGAGTCAAAAGTGGATACATAGGAAAATAGGAACACATCGTGGATTGAGAAAAAACTAAGGACACTTCCTCAAAGGAAATTTTCAATATGAAAAGCCCCCTAAGGAGATTTGGGCCAATCAAGTTGAAGAAGATGAGATACAAGAACAACTAGACCCCTAGATAAACAAAGGAAGCTTGGACAATAGTAGTAAAGAAGTAAAAGTCATCTTCAATAGAACAACTAATGATGACAAAACACCACCCGTAATCCAACTATGCAATAATTTTTTCATTATGTCAACAATTTGTTAGAATTTACTCATGTATAAAATATCAAGATAATGTTTTTGAGAACATAAGTGTTGGCCCTCGACCAATTTTTGAGGAAACAATGGTCGTGTTTGACCACTCTTGGGACTTCGACAGGCTGGTCGAAGATGGAGCACCTAGGAAGAGCTGCGATCACGGGATATCACTTATTTTATGGACTTGTGGACCTAGCAAAGGGTTTACTAGGGTTGATGTAATGGGTTATGGGATTTCATCCCATGGCTTTACCCATGATTAGGGGTTTTTGTAAATGTATAAATAAGTAGCTAAGCAATGTAAGAAGTAGGACTTTCTTAGTGCATGACTAGTTAGCTTTGTGCAAGAATATGTTAAGGCTTGCAAAGCTAAGTGTAAGCATTTTGTAAGTTTCTTTGTGCACAGACGTTGTATGTAAGACTCTGGCTCTGTGTCTTGACTTGGTTTTGGGGAAGGTGGATCTAGTGCATTGTGCATAGATCACCTATCCAGTGCAAAGCTTGGTTCTATGGCTTTGTGCATAGGAACAAATGAATGTAAGCAGATTGAAGAATAATAAAGAAGAAGAAGAAGTTGGTGGATGTTTCCCCACACTAGGGTGAACCACGTATATCCTGTGTCTTGATGTGCTTTGTGCAATGTGATTTATGTTGTTTATTTTCTTAGTGTTGTTGTTATAATGTATAATGAATGCATCTGATGTTGTCTCTTAGTGATTAAAAGTATTTGAATGCTAGATCCGAGCTAATGTTATGTGCTAAGTGATTGAAAGTGCTTGATCTTTATTGTTATTGTGTTGATCTGTGTTATGGGTTTAATCTGCGATGTGAGTGAGATTCAAGAACTAATGCATATTTTTGTCTAAGTGTTATGTTAAGTGTTGTAATCATAGATCTGTGTCCCAGCTTGGTTGTAGAAACCTGAGTCCTACAACCCTCCCTACCTCTACCTCGGGTGAGGCTTCACCGACTTCATAGGTGTTGCTGAAAGGGTTGGTAGTTAGGGTTTTTTTGGTGCGTTGTTGAACCGTTGAAGCCTGGTTCTGCCGCTGTGCCAACAAATGGTTCTGTTGTCGGGATCTGAAACTGTGATTGCTGGGAACTAAAGAAAAGAGAAAGATTTGTGCGTAGATCTGTTGTTGTAGTGCACAGTATTATACTTGACTTGTGAATCCATGTGCTAAGAAAGAAACCTGTTCTGAATAAAAGAGGTAAGATCTTAAATCTTTGTGCTCTAATAAAGGTAAGATAAGTGGAAATTTTTTCTTCAAAAGTATGAATATAGGTATGCTTGATAGATTTTGTCCTAATTTGAATGTTAGGGCATAGTTAGAAGAAACAATTGATCTAAATAGAAAAATATATGTTATTCCTATGCATAGAAAGAATTTTTGGACAAATAAGTGGATGCAGGAACCTAGAAAGAATTTTTGTAGATTACAGATCCATCATTGTGATCCTAGTGCGTAGTACAGGAGAGGTCAGGGATCGTTTAAAAGAAAGAGAGGATTAACATTGTGTTCTAATTGAAGAAGATAGAGACATATTACTAAGGAATGCCCTGGTACAGGTCCTATTTGTCTTTGTTGTAAAGCTATTGGTCATGAGGTTGAGGATTGCCCAAGAATGATTTCTAAAGTTGAAAAGATGAACATGAGACAAGAAAACTATAAAAAAGGTCAAGAGACTAAGGATATGTTAAAGAATCAAAGACTATGTTAATACAATTAAAATAAGTAATGGATGATCACAAAGACATCAGTTTACTAGAGATACTGAAATAAAAACAGTGAATAGTTACAAGAATAGAAGACTTCGACATAGACTGTGTATTAGATGAAGAAACATACGTGAATATTATGCTAGAAAGCACTTGGGAAATTTTGGGAAAGCCTACTATAATACCTTCATTGGGAAGGATAGGCTTGTTTAAAGGAAAAATGATAACCCTATGTGGAAGAATTACTAATGTACCTATGATTGCTCATGAAACATCGACTAAAGAAGAATTTGAAGTCATTAAATTTGTTGAGAGAAACGCCCCCTTTCCATTGTTGTTAGGAAAGACTTGGATTGAAAAGGATCAGATCAAAAGGAAAGTAGCGGAGGAAGCTACATAAAATAAAAAACAAGAAATAAGGGATCTCATATCCCGAAGAATAGATCGACTGATAGAAGAATGAGAAGTTGAGTTGAAGCATCAAAATGAAAGAGAAGTAGATGTCAAATTTGAAAGAACGCAAAAATATTTGAAGGACCCATCCATGCAAGAAGAAAGTATATCCACCCAGGACCTGGTAAGAAAAGAGGTATTACCTTTGAACCCTTTGAAAGAACATCAACAATGTTAAGTCACTATGCTAAGAAAAGATAAGAATAAAAATGGAAAGAGGAATCTAGAGGTTCAGATCATAGGAAAGAAGGCTAGGAAGATCAATAAGAAGAAAGACAAGTTAGAAAAACTACAGAAAGCCATAGAGAATAGAAGGAAGAATTCGAAGGAGGTAGATCTGCAAAAATTGAACCTCGCTGGAATAGCAGAACGATGCAGAATGGGACTTCACCACGATGAAGCTATATGACCATTGGAGGCACCTTGACCATTAGAATGACGCCCTAGAATGGATAGAAAATTAAGTTTCAAGCGAATGGACCATTGATATTGCAGAATAATGAATTGATTCACATTGATTGAGGCATTCATTCTCATTGGAGGAATCTGTTATGATGCTTTCTTATTTAACCCATCAGATCTTGTGTCGGGACCACTTTTTTCCACCCATGACTATCCGAGCTAACATAGAATCGATTGCATACTACGCTGTGATTTCTAGACCTCACCAGTTGTTTGATTACCTCACTTGTCCATTTTCCTACCTGATCTAATTGGTTACAAGTGTGAATGTCGGGCGAAGCTAGCACGTTAGAGAAGTTCGTGGAGGTGATTCTTGTGGAGCTCATGGCTGAGAAAGTTTTGTCTGTAGGAATGCAGGCATCGTCGACTGGAGGATTGCAAGCATCCCCCTCGACTAGACATCATTCTATCCATACTACTGAGAAGAGAAGAAATCACCACATCGATCTGGCTAACGTGAAGCATATCCCATCGGTCTTGCTAGATTATATACCACCTTTAGCTGGTGCGGTTAACCGCGACAATATCCCATGTGAATTTGAGTACACGTTTATCACTGGGTACATCCTGAAGGAGATACACATAGTTGGACCATAGTAGGATAGATCCCAGCCTTGAAGAACAACGACTTTAACCTCAGAGACAGGAAGAACTACTCAATGCTCGTGCCACATTAGTATTTGATGAACATGACTAGGAACAAGCCGCGCATAGTCTCCCAGCGATGGATTAAGGAGCTCGTGCAATAAACAATATTGAATGTGATTAAGATCCCTTACTTTGGATGACATTAGGAGGTTAGCTCTTGGATTAAATGCCTCCTTTCATTCTATCACGAAGGATATATATGGCTCAACAAGTGCACCACTATGGATCCAACACTGATCCACCTCATCACAAGACTGAGCATACAGGGACCAGACCCTCAACAGTTCTACCCAGGGAAGACTTAAGATCACTCCCTAGCACAACTCATAAAGGAGGATTATGGATATGTAGAAAAGGGAAAGAGTGGCTATAGGGTAGCCTCCATCCAGGATGGCGCAGTGTGCCTATATTGTCAGTTTATAGCTGGCAAGCTCATTAGAAAGAACTGTCTGACATAGTTCACTAGATTCATAGTAGACCTCATAAGGAAGTGTGTAGAAGGGATGAAAATGAACTGGGCCAGTTACCTTGTCAACGAGCTTGAGAAGGACTAATGTGAAGCGCAATATCAGGGCTATAAATTCCATTTTAGTTGGTTACTAGTATTGATCGCATTTGTCACTTGGCAAATGCTGGAAGGAGTGACATTTCCAGAAGTTGAGCCATCAGAACCGTTGGCCGCAAGGTTCTCCACCTTGTGGTATACAAATGATATGTCGAAGCAGTGGCAGTCAAACTCTATCTTCCATGCTTATTAACAGCAGTTAAAGTGTGCTATTGAGGCATTTCCATGAATGACACTGAATACATTGCACCAGTATAGACCGTTAGCGAAATTCCGCTCAGATCAACACTTTATCTACATCACTGCACGTAGGGATGAAAGTAAGGGGGAGATACAATCCTATTTTAAATTGACCGACGAAGACATGGAGGAAATCACCAAATAATGGCCAACATAGTTCCTTGTACCAATGGAAGATGTAGAACTCTCTGACCTTGACATCATCAGAAGTCCCTTGGTCACCCGGGTTGAACATGATGGACAAACTAGCACGAAGAAAAAGAAGAAAAATGAGGAAGTGCATAACATAGAAAGTGATGAGGAGGACAACACCTCAAAGGAAAGTAGGCTTGAATCACCCATAGGAGGAAGAGGAGACAAAGTGAACCAAGAAGAAGAAGGGGAAGAAGGAGAAAAAAAAGACAAATGTGAAGTTACACCAACAAAGGATCCCCCTACTGAGGCCGAAACATTGAAGAAAAGGAAGGTTTTTTTGTAGAAACCCTCAGCAAGAAAGAAGACCCATGCCAATAAGCCTCAGTTGAATAATGTGCTCACAGAGGACGATGCCAATCTAATAATACTAGTCATGGAGGATGCTTCAGAGGATATCTTGCAGAGACATGGAGCGAAAATGGAAACATAATATGAAAGAATAGAGAAGGAGCTGAAGGAGATACAACAAACCATCCATTCGAGCCATGCAGTACCTACTACTCCCCCTTCGTCGAATATTTCAGAATTGGGGGATGATCCCACCCAATTATGAAGACTAGCAGATGCAACAGAGGCTCGACTTCATCGAGTCCATGAAGAAAAAGAGAAGGCTATGGAATCCTTGAAGAAAGAAAAGGAGGATATCATGGAGAAACTAAGAGTTGCACAGTCTTGTGTAACCACTTACGAGAAGGAGAAACTTGAAATTTGGGCGATGATTTAGGAGGACAAAGCGAATATTCATAAAGAAAAAGACCAGTTGGTCACAGATCATACTGCAGTCAAAGAGGCAATGACTAAAGCACTTTGCTCTGTTTCGGGCTTGACACAGGAGGAGAAAGAGTCAACTAATATTCAAGTGGGGAAGCTCACTTAGGCCATTCAACAGCTTCAAGTGAGACTAATAGAGTTAGAGCTTCAAGCAGTGTGGAGCACTCCACAAGAAGTTCGTGATCAGAGGGATGAAGATTCCAGGAATGCAGTTGGATGGATCAATGCACTCACCTTAGAATGTAAGCAATTGAGTGTTCGTAGTGCGTAGAACTATGAATGCCTCATAGAAGATCCAGAGTTAAGGAAACTGGAAGCACAACTATAGGAGTCGCAACAACAGGCCTCCACCATGCAGGCGCAGATGAAGCTACTCACTTTGGTCGAGCGAATGGAGATATCACAGGAGCAACACACAATCCAACAACAGGTTATCTCCATCTAGAGAAAATTCATGGAGGTTACA
This sequence comes from Picea engelmannii, assembly GCA_009831015.1. Taxonomy (NCBI): domain Eukaryota; kingdom Viridiplantae; phylum Streptophyta; class Pinopsida; order Pinales; family Pinaceae; genus Picea; species Picea engelmannii. The sequence continues at coordinate 842,089 of ML778825.1, read as the reverse complement.
TAGATATTACAGCCAGTACAGGACGAAGCCTGCACGATTTTTTAAGAGATTTAAGGACAAGGCTCACAGCTAGACCAAGTGGTTGCGATAGTGGAACAACACCTGGAAGGGCTTGTTACAGAGCAATTAATTTGGGAGTTCACCGAGCAGGAGGATCTGGTGAAGTAGCAAGTTGAGGCAGCTCGAGCTATGCTCGAGGCCTTTGAAGTAGTGTTTTCTATATCTGAGTGACTCAGGATGATTCACAGGTGAGTGTTGGGGCATGTTGGCCCTCGACCAAGTTTTGAGGAAACAATGGTCCTGTTTAACCACTTTTGGCACTTTGACAGGCTAGTTACAAATGGAGCGCCCAGGAAGAGCTGAAATCATAGGATCTCACTTATTTTGCAGACTTGTGGACCCAACAAAGGGTTTACTAGGGTTTATGTAATGGGTTATGGGATGTTAGCCCATAGTTTTACCTATGATTAGGCCTTTTTGTAAATGAAAAAATAATTAGTTAAGCAATGTAAGAAGTAGGACTGTCTTAGTGCATGAATAGTTGGCTTCGTGCGATAATATGTTAAGGCTTGCGGAGCTAAGTGCAAGTATTTTGTAAGTTTCTTTGTGCATAGATGTTGTATGTAAGACTCTATCTATGTGACTTGACCTGGTTTTGGGGAAGGTGGATCTAGTGCACTATGCACAGTTAAATTGTCTAGTGTGAAGCTTGGCTCTGTGGCTTTGTGCACAGGAGCACATGAATGTAAGAAGATTGAAGGATAATAAAGAAGAAGAAGAAGTTGGTAGACGTAGCCCCACACTGGGGTGAACCACGTATATCCTATTTCTTGATGCGCTTTGTGCGATGTGATTTATGTTGTTTATTTTCTTAGTGTTGTTGTTATAATGTATAATGAATGCATGTGATGTTGTTGATTAATGCTTAAAGGTATTTGAATGATAGATCCGAGATAATGCTATGTGCTAAGTGATTGGAAGTGCTTGATCTTTAATGTTACTGCGTTGATCTGTGTTAAGGGTTTAATCTGTGATGTGAGTGATATTCAAGAACAAATACATATTGTTGTCTAAGTGTTATGTTAAGTGTTGTAATCACATATATGTGTCCCAGCTAGGTTGTAGACACCTGAGTCTTGCAACCCCCTCTGCCTCTACCTCGGGTGAGACTTGACCCGCTTCACATGTGTTGCCGAAAGGGCCAATAGTTAGGGTTTTGTTGGTGCACTATTGAAGCATTGAACCCTAGGTCTGCCCCTGTGCCAACAATAAGTATTTTATGTATTTCACAAATAAGGAGCTGGCAATTTTTCTTGAAATCCAAATCCATGTTGGGTAGTGACAACACATATCTTCAGTTACAATTGTTTTTGGCTATCCTCAAATGTGGTTGTCTCTATTGGAGGTTTCTCAATATTTTGGCTTTCCATATCCCTAAAAGTTATTTTGTTATTTCTGTTTAAATGTAGAAACGTGTGAGGTGCTTCAAAGAGACTTGTGAAACCATTTCTCCACTAGTTGAAAAACAAGAAATAGATAATTACAACAAGTGGTATAAGAGAAATGGTGAGAGAAGATGAGAGACAGTACATTTGTTGGACAAAAGGTTTCATGTTTCCCCGATTGTGTGAGAGAGATACAGTGAGGAGAAGCAAGGGTGTTGGAGCTGAGGTGTGTGTCTATATGTTGTTCCATATGAGAGTTGCCAATATTCTAAGAAGTGTCTGCATGTTTTAGAGTGAATGAATCCTCTATTGAGAAGTGATATTTGTATGTTCTATGGAAACCACATACAGTGGCATGCGACAAAGACAAAATTAAAAGTGAATATGTTCTGAAAATAATAAAAAATATATAAATTGCTAGTTTTTGGGCGAGTAGGCTAACTCGAGAGCAAACAAACCCACTTTTTAGGTAAAGAAATGGGCCTGAATTCGGCTAGATTTTCAAGGTTAGATTGATTTTTGCATGGATCAAAGTTCCATGCATTTTATAACCTTACACTAGGGTTTTTTCTCCATTTTAAACCAACCCAAATGCTCAGAAAATCGACTAGAGTTCTAGATTGGCTGAAAACTTAAAACCGCATCGTCAGAGGACCTGTGAAGTTGATTGAGCGTACAATGGCTCTAATAGCACTTGGCACTGGGTATCAGTCCATGGTAATTCAAAGAGAGTTGATTTGTTAGAATCGAGAGGCATTTCCCATGCTCTATGGAAATCGTGGAGGAGGAAAGTAAGGGAAACAGTGCGATAAACAAGTCGTTGACGTTGACTATCCTAAAACTCTATTTGATTGTGGAGGAAATGCGACAATGATAATATGCTTCATTTTTTGGATGAATTAGAGGAGGAGAAGGATGGAAATTCTTTAAGAAGTGGAGGCACCATCAATTTGACGTTGGATTTTTTGTATTTGTCATTTGGAGGCATTATTTTTGGTGCTATTTTTGTTTTTGGGGGGGGCATTCCACCTTTTTTGGTGTCCTCCTACCACTTATATGTTGGAACTATTTTTTACAGGCAGTGTAGACTTGTCATTGATGGCAAGTACAGGTTGTGATGCTGGCTTAAGTACAACAATGAGATAAGCTCAGGAGGAATAACATTCTTATACGTCCAAGAAGCACAGGAAAGAGACCGAGAGCCATCAGATCTCACTCTGAAATCCCGACAGCTGTTGGATCAGGAGAAGCTGCGCAGATGTTAAGCATGGGAGTTGGCATGTAGAAGAAGTGATCTGAGCCATCAGATTGGAAGCAATCACCCAACAACGATCAAATCTGCAGAAGCTGCGAGGGGGATAAGCCATCGGAGAATCAGAGATCAGGATTTTGAAATGTCCAGTTCAATTGACATCGAAAACCCCGAAATCGCGATATGCGATTTCGAGATTTGATCACAGTCGTTAAATCAAGTAGTGATCGAGACCATCCACGTGTAGACAGGAGGCTTCATCGGAGAATCAGGAATCGGAGTTTCACAAGTCTCGTGAACAATGACAACAAAAACCCCGAAATCGCGATATGTGATTTCGCGATGAAATTGCAGCCGTTGAGCCAAGATTGCATCTGAACCATTGATTCAACTCACGATAGAAGACCACGTCAGAGTGACACGTGGCAGGATCCAACACGTGTCAAACCACATGTGACGTCAACATAGGCATCGATGATCGAGACCGTCCATCTGAGGGACAAGTGTCAAAGATCAAGGCGTCGTCGACATTTTGTTCATCGGGAAATCGGGGATCTCGCTGACAAGAGTTTTGTGCAGTTCATAATCGCGATCCGCGAAACCCCGATTAGTGGAGGCCAGCTGTCAGAGATAAGGATGCAGTCACAGGTAACGGTCACGTGAACCAGGGTCAGCCAGGAGGGCTGAAGCACATCGCGAATCGGGAAATCACGAATCCCACAGACATAAACATTATGTTATCGTAAGTGCCGAAAATCCGATGGAGTGATAAGGCCAAAGTCACAAGGGGACAAGTCATATGGACCATGTTCTAGCCAGGAGGGCTAGTGCACATTTTCGAGAGGTATGGTGGTGGTCACGTGATCGCAGGTCACATGGACCATTGTGTAGCCGGAAGGGGCTAAATCTTGGGAAAGGAGCAAATCGGGGATCGGGAATCCCAGAGGCATGTGCATGGTGACATCGAAAATGTCGAAACCCCGATGAGAGGTTTGACTAAGGTCATGTGTAGATGGTCATGGAGGCCAAGGCCTATAGCCAGCAGGGTTAGCGCATGGAAAGGGGCACATTGGCATCGGGGATCGGGACTTTGTAATGACAAAGTCACTTGACATCAAAAACCCCGATTTCGCGAAATGAGAAACTGCAAGTGAATCTAGACCGTCAGATCCATAAATGATCAGGACCTTTGATTTAAAAGGGCACGTGTAGGTTTAATTCAAATTTTAAAACAGGAGCCCGATTTCCTCCAAGCAATAAATATTGGACCCGATGAGCATTGAATGGGTCCTGGACCAATGGGCTTAAAAAGGGGTCGATGCTCTCGGCAGAGAAGTGAGTCAAAGGATGCGGAGGTCATTTTTCTAACAGTAGGGATATCTTCTGGTGGGTGATGTCATTTGTGCAGGCAGCATGAAAGGTTTGAAGAAAGAGGAACCTCCTTGTGGCAGTCGGGCGGCAGATCTACATTGACAGAGAGATCTCGGATGTGGGTTCAGCAACCATGAGATCAGAGGCATCATCTCCAGGTTTATTGAGCGGTTTAATATGTGTCTTTTGGTAACTGCCTGACAGTCTGTAGATCTTTGTTTACTCTTGAGATAATTTCTGTTACTGTCATAACCACTAGATGAAACTGCCTGATCTAGTGTGAAAATTAATGAAACATGGTCAGCAGTGAGTATGAGGGTTAAAACCTTCAGTAGTAGAAATCTGCCAGCAGAAACTGGTGCTATCTTGAGGGGGTTGAAGCTCCCTTCCAGGAAAGGCTGGTAAATGAGAGAAGGTTGTAGCCTTCTGCAGGTAGAAGCCTGCGTACTAGTATGAGTCTGCACTAGTACATTGTTGTAGAATGTTTTCTTAATAATAATCATTGAATACAGAGACAACAGCAGCAGTGGTTTTCTCCCTATTTGGGTTTCCACCTTAAATCCTGGTGTTCATGTGTCCTATTCATCTGTTTTAGTTTATTTTGTGGAATTACTATTTAAAAAGACATCTGATGAAAGAAGAAATCCATAATATGATCTATGGATGCACTACTGTTTTCATAAGAATATACAACAACTGGTCTCTATAAAGTAGACTAAGATTTGTCAGTGAAAGAAAAGTGAAAAATTATTGATAGCTCAAAATATTGATTCACCCCCCCTCTCAGTATTTCTCAACAATTGGAATCAGAGCCTGGTCCTTCTGAAAAGGCTTAACCGCTAGAAGGAAGATCAATCAAAATGAGCAATCAAGACGGAATGGAATCTATTAGGCCTCCTCTCTTCAATGGAAACAATTTAATCTTCTGGAAAACAAGGATGAGATCTTATCTTCAGTCTCTGGGAGCATATGTATGGGATATTGTTGAAGGAGGATATCAATACCCATCTGCAGTACCAACAGATCCAGCAGAAAGAAAAACCTACGAAACAAATGCAAAAGCAGTCAATGCTATGTTAGGAAGCCTAACTGAATCAGAATTTGTCAAATTCATGCAGTTGAACACAACAAAGGACATATGGGACAAAATCATTCTGAGTTATGAAGGTGACGCAAAGGTAAAAAGTGCTAAACTACAAACCCTCATAATTCAATATGAGAATCTTAAAATGAATAATGAGGAAAGCATTGCCAATTTCTTTTTACATATTGATGAGATTGTAAATCGCATGAGAAATCTAGGAGAAACAATAACCGAATCTACCTTGGTTGAAAAATTTTTGAGATCTCTAACTGCAAAATTTGAGTCAAAAGTATCAGCTCTTGAAGAAAAGCAGGATCTTCAAAATCTTACTATGGTGCAATTACATGGCATACTAACTGCTTATGAAATGAGAAGAGGAGGACCATTTGAAGTCAAAGATGCAGTCTTTAGAACTTCTACAAAAGGAATGGATGTACAAACAACATAAGGATCAGGGTATATCTCAGAAGAAGATGAGATAAACTTCGTAAGGAAACTTCAAATCGGGACAGGACGGTTCAAAGGTAAGCTTCCTTTCAAATGTTTTGATTGTGGAAGAGTTGGTCATTATGCTGCAAAGTGTCCTTATAAAGAAACACACAAAAAGGGGAAGGAAGCAGCAAGAAGGAATAAGAATCATTCTAGGTCTAAACAGAGTTTCTATACTCATGAAGATAGTGATGGGTTATCTGATAGTGAGGAAGAATGTGAACAAGACCTTAGGCTTCTCATAGCACTTGAAAAGGGATCTAGAGAAGAAAAGGATACTTTTTAGGATGCTCTAAAAGACAGTGACTTTCTTGATGAAAACAATAAACTCAAAATCTGTTTAGAAGAAAGTAAAATCACTATAGAAACTCTGAAAAATCAGCTTGAAGAAAAGGAGAAACATAATGAGAAATTAGAATGTG
>ML778825.1:816158-829831 GCA_009831015.1 Picea engelmannii | reverse complement strand
TCATAACCACTAGATGAAACTGCCTGATCCAGTGTGAAAATTAATGAAACGTGGTCAGCAGTGAGTATGAGGGTTAAAACCTTCAGTAGTAGCAATCTTCCAGCAGAAACTGGTGCTATCTTGAGGGGGTTGAAGCTCCCTTCCAGGAAAGGCTGGTAAACGAGAGAAGGTTGTAGCCTTCTACAGGTAGAAGCCTGCATACTAGTATGAGTCTGCAATAGTACATTGTTGTAGAATGTTTTCTTAATAATAATCATTGAAGACAGAGACAACAACAGCCGTGGTTTTCTCCCTATTTGGGTTTCCACCTTAAATCCTGGTGTTCATGTGTCCTATTCATCTGTTTTAGTTTATTTTGTGGAATTACTGTTTAAAAATACATCTGATGAAAGAAGAAATCCATAATATAATCTCTGGATGCACTACTGTTTTCATAAGAATATACAACAACTGGTCTCTATAAAGTAGACTAAGATTTTTCAGTGAAAGAAAATTGAAAAATTATTGATAGCTCAAAATACTGATTCACCCCCCCTCTCAGTATTTCTCAACATTATATTCAGAATTGAGTTCATTGCTATAAATTCCCTTTAGATTGATGTATGGGTTGTAGAAATAAGCACTCATAGTGGCATAGCAGAGATCCAAGGGCATAGTCCAATCCATGGATGTCCGGGCCCTAAAGAAGATTGTGTTGGACTTCAAAGTCATGGTGGGCGCTAGGGACAAATGAAGGGCATTGAGACCGGTTGGCTCAACTGTGCAAGGCACTTTACAGGTGGTTCGATGCGGTGGATGAGCCCACAGACGGGCAGGAGGAAAATCTAGTGTTGGTGTTGGGGTTGGCCCAAGGGCTAGGATTGGGGCTTGTGTGGGACTTGTTGTAACATTATAAAAAATTTAAATAAAATTTAAATTTTTTATTTTAAATTAGGGTAGTTAGATTGATTAGATTACAGTTTTATTTTTCTTTTAAATTTGATTTTTTTTCTTTAAGTTTAGGTTTAGTTCAATTCAAATTGTAAATTTATAGTTTAGTTTTAAAACTATTAGGCTTAATTTTATTTTTTTGGATTATATATAGTTTAATAATAAAATGTGTTTACGTGTGTAGTTTAATCTCCCTATCGATAATTGAATCAATGGATTGAAGTTAATCGCCCCCTCGTATGCTAGAAAATTAACTAAGGGGGGGTCTGTAAAGAGAAACCACGATTTTTCTCAAAATGATGTGTTGTGAGATCATTAATTGTGCCCCCCCCCCATTTACTAGTGCAAACTGTCAACCTAGCCTAAGTATCCACTGGAGCAAGCCTTTCCATGGGTAATTCAGAAAATTTTGTCGTTTCCCATCATTTCATTTTAAATAATGGAATTGTCTAAGTCAACTAAAGGTAGAAAACCTTTAACATTCGAAGAAGAATATTTAGTTGACAGGGACAAATATGTTTTTTACCCTATTTTATCCTTTGACCTATTTGAAATTCACCACTTATCCATGCAAAAATTCAGAGACTTAGTTGATTATTATCATGTGTGGGAGTCTAGTTTGTCTTGGTTTATAGCTCCCCAAGTTTATTAATTTCCAGAATTTGTGGTTTGGTCTACTTCAAATTATATCCCTTCTAAGAGTGTCATTTCCAAAAACGGATCTATCATTTTTGAAATAAATCCCCAATCAATTTTTGATATGTTAAGTTTTCCCTTAAATCTCAAGAGTGAAGTGTTAGATGAAACTGTGTTAGCTAAATGATTTAGAGTTTTAAATCCCCAAGAGAGAGTTTCTCTTTTACAGTCCTATTTATGTTAGAATCTTGATATTCCTGCAGATATTGTTAGTCTTGAAGCTAGCCCGTTTCTTGAAACATCGAGACAGATCAATACAATGATGTCTATAATCTTAGGAAATGATAATGACCAGGTTGTTGATGAACATGTTTTAGGGTTCATGATGTCAATTTTTCTATCTACAGTAAAATTCTTTACTAAATTCAACTATGCTCAATTTCTAGTTGATAATCATCATCTTCAATTGTCAAAGTTTGAAACCACAAGATATTTCAGATATCAATATTATTTAGTATATCTTTTTATGTTCTCTAAAGATGTTATCTTTTTATGTTCCCTAAAGCTGTTATTTTTTCACATCCTAAATTGAAAATTGAATATGAAATGGACAATTCAATTTCAAATATCCATTAGACTTCTCTGGTTAGGAAAAAGATTCAAAATGGTGGATTCTCATAACATATTAACCAGTTTATGTCAAAGTATTTTGAGATCATTTATGATGAGATTCCCCTAGAGTATTTTCATAATGTAAATTTGTTTTACAGTTGAGCCCTGAAAAAAGAGTTGGAGACTGGTACATGTTTGAAAATTATACAAAAATTAGTGTTTCTCTGGAACATGGGATTCCAGTGGGGAGAGATATGGATGTATGAACCTCATTATATTGTCTCATAAAAAAATATTGGAATTGGATTAGTTCCTTATCAGCATCATCAAAATTCACAATTGGAGTTGTTGGCTAACCAAGACAGTAGGGAAGATGTGTACAGAATTTTGAAGGTTTAGGAAAAAGTTCCAGACCATGTATCAAAGTCACCAGTTATAGAGACCCCTTAAAAATTTGAGAAGATAAACACAAGGAAGGGTTCATAATCAATTCAAAAAATGTCAGATGTAGAAGAGAAAGATCAACTAAAAATCATAAAACAAAAGGACAATAGGAGGATGAAGACCAAAGATAACAAGATGAACTATAAACAGTGATAAGACAACATGTTGTAGTAGTAAAAGTTTCATCATCAACAAATCCTTAGAGATCATAAAGTCACAATGGGAAAGAATCTTTGGATACATATCAATTAAATCAAATCGATCATGTCCATCAGTTTATGACAACTACTATCCTCCCCAAAATATTTTACGAAGGAGAATCTCGAACAAGGTTGTTGTCTGTAGTGGATTATGAAAAGGGTAAATTGCATATAGTATTGTTGGAATCAAAATATCAAAATAAGGTTATCGATGACTCCATCAATCTTAATGTAGTTCATCCAATTGAAAAAATGGACTTACATAGATAAAATGGAGAAATGTTAAACATGGATGTGATGATAGCTTCTCTTGGGATAAAGAAGCTACAAGGTATAAATGAAAAGATCAAGAACCAACTAAAACAAGAGAAGTTAGCCAATAGAACTAAACAAATGAGAGTGGAGGAGCTGGAATAATGGGTAATGGATCTAGGATAAAATCTAGAAGATGAAGCATCGATAGAAGCTTTGATGAAAACAAAGGACATATAAATTCAGGCATTGAAGAAAATGATCAACACCCCCAGAATTGATCATGTTCAAACTCCGGAGTTAAAAGAAAAGGACAAGTTGTTGAAACAAATAGTGCAAATGAGAGATCAATTGGAAATTTATGAGAAAGAAATTGAAATCCTAAAGAAAGGACCTTCTTCTTCACAAATTGTAGATTCAACACACCCATCAGAGAGGTTAGACAAAGCATTGTCAAAGTTAAATATAAAGGGAGTTGAAATTGAAAAGATAAATAAATCAGTCTCCACCCAGAATGAGGAAATCAAAGCTTTTAGAGAACAACTGAATGACAAAGATAAAATCATCCAGCAATATTAGAAGATAAAGGTCAATATGCAAGGAGATATAGAACAATTGTAGAATAAATTATCTGGTAAACCATAATTGATAGGAGCCAAACATCTTATTTGGGATGAAATCATTACCGAGGTTAGAAAAGTTTGGGATTACTTAGAAATAATTGAAGAAGATATGTTTTTGACATATGAAGTAGATCAATCTATACATAAATAATTCCAAGAATTGAGAACTAGGCCTCAAGTTGCTACAAGAATTATCAAGTTCCTAAATTTTAATTCAAAAGAATTATTGAAGAATAAAGGCATAAAATAAAGAACTACAATGGTGATGGAGACATAAATTATTTTTACAGAAAGAAATTTGATATATCAGGAACAGAATAAATGTATAGTGGTTAAAAGAAACATTGAATCATTCACCAACAAGTTTGAAAATTTGGTAAAGATGGGATTGCCTTCATCGTGGAATGATAAAGGAAAAATTCTATCATTTTAAAATTATAGAATAAATTTGTTCACAATCAAAGAGGATGAAGATAAATTTCAAGGGATGGTTGACACTTTCAGAGGAAAGACTATTGTGGACATCCTCATAGATGATTTTTATTTATTGTGGAAAATTAAAAACATATTCACAAGTCCTCCTACTTATGAGAAGTACATTGAATTAGATATTGCATACATGAAAATGAAGGCCTTCAACTATCTAGCGAGTGAAATTTGGAAGCTTCTAATTGAATGTGTCATCAAAGTAGTGGAAGCAAAATCAAGGATCCCAACAATTGTCTTCTAGATATTTCTATTTTTAGAAATGAAAGATTTCTTTTGTATATGGAAAGCTATGAAATATGATCAAATAACCACATGTGGTTAGGATCCAATTTGTATAAAAATATAGTAAAGGCTCAATATAAAGGATATTTTTTTCCTAGGGAAAATACTATCTTTTAATTAAAATTTATTTCAAACCTTGAGTGATTTTATATTTCATTATTTCAGTTCATGTGATTCTTGTTCTTTATGTGATTTTCATGTTCATAATTTTTTCTTGAATGTATCTGATACTATAAGTGTAAAAAATTAATATGACCACTACTATTACAACTACAAAAGACCACATATTTTCTCAAATATACTATAAGTATTGACTAGACCTATGCCTAATTCATTATGCCTTGTGAATATGAACAAATTATTATTTTATGTTCATTTTTATATTCTTAGTTCAAATATATATTGTGTCATTATTTCTTCTATTGAATGATAAAATAATATTTATCAAGAAAGATACATTGTTTTACTTTCATTTTTTGTCTCCCCAAATTCTTCTTTCACTCATTTAATATTTAAATTGTCTAAAACATTGAACTTATGCCCTCAAGTTATGATATCTATGCATTAAATATTAGTAATCAAAGCCTAAGGTAATATCGTAAAAACACTCTATTTTAAGACAAATAAACAAAATCAAAATCAATCAAAGTGAAATGGATACCTTGTCATAGTTCCCTAGCTAGAGACATCTCAAGGGTTACAACACACTTTGGCACTGTTTTCGGGGAATGAATTGAAGAAATTTTTACTTTCCCTGGGAATAACGATAGGAAAACCTAATCCTTGTTGGTGAGAAAGATTTAGGGAGGATAAAATATTTCACCTGGCGAATCCATATTTCAATCCTCGCATCAAGAAGGAAAAACACTAGAGAAAAACTAGACCTAAAGAATATAACACCAGTAGCAGATCCATAAAAAATATTGTCTAAGAGAAATCCTAGACAAATACCTATTACACCATTTGTTGTTGATCCCTCTTCTTTCACAGATCCCAAATCAAAAGGAAAATCTTCTATTACTATTGGTTTTCACTACTGAACAACTCTTTCTTACTACCTACGTTGTCAACCCGGGGTTCATATCTTTAAGGGTACCAACAAAGCCTAAAACTATTGGCCCTTATGGTAAACCAAAAGGAAACATAGTACATAGAATGCACTATGCAGTCTCACCTGAGATAGCTTTAAATGGGTTGTTGTAAGACTCAAGTGTTTACAACCTAGGATTAATTATGAGATAGGGGATATGCATTCTGAGCCATTAAGTATGATTTTTACTATGAATTACTGTTATCCTCTTATATATTCTAACATTCATGGTATCTCCTCATTATATTCCCACAACAATTAACCAAACAATACAACAACTCATTCATTCATTTCATACAACATTTAACTAATAAAAGTAAGACAAGTATATGCATGATGTAACACCCTGTTTCCCCCAATTTGTAATTAATCATAAAGTAGGAATCACCATGCTAATGCATGAGGAAAATGTAAATGTATTATTGTTTGAGTTGCCAATAAATGACTGTGGGGGTGAAGCCTTGAAAGTAATGGCCATGATATCACTAGACGAAGAATGTGAAAACTATAAGAGAGGGTTCATGTATCAAATAACCCCAAATATCCCTTGATAAGGATGACAAGCCTCATTCGAATCCCAATGAAAGAAAATCAGTCAATGAAGAAAGGATCAGTGGTTGAATCACCAACCATCCCCATGAATGGAAACATGGGTTGTCAGTCCAAAGTACCACAAGGACTTGCAGACCTGAGCTTTCTTCTGATAGAAGGAAACGGATAGGTCGAAAAAAACCTTCCCAAGTAAGAGGGACACACACATGGGAAAGGTAGGCACTAGACAAGGGAAAAATCTCACAAGGGAGAGGTGCGAAGCTCTCCAAAAAATCACGAACAAATGGTCGTGATCTTGATACTGAAGAGCATCTGAGAAACCTCGCCAAGGCCACAACCAAGTGAGAAAGCTACGAGTTGCAGAAAACATGACCCAAACAGAAGCTGAAACAGAGAGAGAACCCTCGATAACTGTGAGAATTCCTTGGTGATATCATGGCTTGGCACAAGGGTGGCCAGAGTGCTAAGAATGAATGCCTCTAAACCTATGGTCAGGTGGAAGGATGAACACCCACAGTTAGTTGGTTGGCGGAAACCTGTAATAGATAAGTAATTTACTACCCTGTGTAACTTAGTTGTGACTGTGTATGAATTGGTTATACTGTGCGTACTTTCAAGAATGTGAATGAATGCTTAATGGATATATTGTATCCCTTCTATTTCTTCTTGGTTGTATAATTAGGCAAGTAAGAAATTATATGGGTCGGACATGACTTGTTCTCATAAATTATGGAGTTCTGTAGTGTCTTAAGCTAGAGCCACAAACTGTGAGCTCGTTGACCTTAGGTGTAGTTGCATGTACGATGGTTTACTCACCTAGTCATTTTGATTCCCTTAGAGGATGGATTTTGTTAAGATCATGAGAGGTAGTGCCAATATGCACAGGTCCTCTGCGATCAAATAGAACCGCAGAACCCCTTGATGAAGGAACGCAATAGTTGTACTGGAGACTCTTCTAAGAGTCAAGTCCAAGAGACAAAGCCCAAAGCTCTCAAGTCTTTCATATCTGACAAAGCTTAGGAAGGATAGAGAGATTCAAATACCAAAGGAGAGTACCCTTTCATTTGTTAGATGAACGAATGAGATCCTTTCGGGGGATTTGAGGTCTGTCACAACCATTATATTAGAGGAATAAATGTAGGCAAAGGAATCGGGACCATAGATCCCAAGATCCATGGGAGTTACCTGGACCGCCCATTTGTAGAGGAAACGTGGTTGTCTTTCGGTGTTTCGGCACCCAGGAAGCCCAAGGGAAGGACCCCTTGCCTTCAGAAGTTGTGAAATTCTAGTATGCAAAACCTCGAATCAGCATAAAGTGAATAGGTTTCGGCATTTCGACACCCGAGAAACCAAGGGGCAAGAACCCTTGTCTTCGTAAGTCACGAAATACCGATACCCAAAACCCCTGATGTGCTCTATGGTAGAAAGGAGGAATCCCAAAAGGATCTGGACCACACATCGGGGGAGACACATGGCGAGTGGTCCGAGTTTTGGAAAAGATCTAAAATCCTGTGGATCATTGGATCGAAATCATTGAGGATCGTTGATCTTCTACATGAATCCCCATATCGGAATTTAGGTATTGGAGTGACAAGAGTTTTGGATTCGTTGCATCGTGATCTCCTCGTTCATGAAACTTCAAAAAGATCCAGACCATTGGGTCCAAATCATCGAGAGCCGTTGGATCTCATACAAGAACTTGAGTATCGAGTTTCGGGTTTTGAAGAGTCGAAAGAATCGACTCTCTTGCATTTCAAACTCACGGTTACCGAAATCCCAATATGGCCAGGATCGTCAGATCAGGGGGAGAATAGTAGCCATCAATCTCCTCGAAGGTAAGATTTCAAGTTTCAGGGTTTGTCGAGTCAAAAGACTTGAATCGCTTGTATTGTTGAGTCACAAAATGAGAAAATGTGCCTAGTTTGTTTGGCCTATGGTCATAACCAATGATCACATGGATGTGGACAAGGGAAGAGCTATCCTGTGCTAGGCCCCCATAGGACTTCGAGGATTCTGTCCCTCAAGAAGAGGTGAAAAAATCATCATTCCATAGTGGGTGTGTTACAAATTGGTATCAGAGCATGGTTACAACACTTGGCCTGCTTGGGCTCATGTACGAGCCACGTAAAGAGACATTGTTATCTACATGTTCTCTTTAAGAAGAAGGACCATAGAATGAATCTGTAAATTGGGAATTTCTTTAACCCCTCTGTTAAAATGGTAACTACTCTTATAGGAGTAGGAATGCACTGATCAATATTACTGATAAGACCTGAGTGTGAATAACATAGGTGGAATGAATTGTGCTATGAAGCTACACAAGACAAACAAGGGACATGAACTAAGTTGTTCTATTATAGTGTGACGATGGCTACCTACTAAACCAAGTAGAGTCTCTTGCAATTGAGATGGTTGGTTAGGTAAGAATTAAAATCCAAATGAAGAACTCCTTCATGAATCGAGAAATCTGGTAAGGACTGGTAGGATCCTTAGAAAGTTATAATTAATGCATTATTAAAAGACTAAACCCTGAGCATATAACTCCTCACGATTGAGAGGACTGATGAAAATATATAGGGTCAGATTACCTGACCTATAATGGTTAGAATCGACAACAAGGATAATCTGTTTAAGAAAGATTAAGAGGAGTCCTTTGGGACTATTGCTAATTCCCAAGAGTGACACTTGTTGGTTGTTCCCATAAAGAGAGGGTAACATCTGTATGAGTTATGACTACGAGATTAGTCCTGTAAGTAACTTAAAATATCAGAAGAGATAGTGAGGAAAGTTTGCACACTGAACATGCATATAGAATCAAGCTTGTGTTAAAGTTTGAAAACTCTAGAGGTTGAACATGGAGTATACCGGGAGGAGTAGTGGTTTTAAGTCTTGAGAGGAAACACTTAGAAAAATTTTCTAAGTTTCGAAGATTTGAAGCATTCAAAGGTGAAGCGTAGAAAACTGAAGTTCGAAGAAAGAATAAGTATGGAGGATTGAGAGGGAGAAATCCTTCAGAAAAGAGTTTTGAAGATTGGATAGGATCGAGAGTCAAGATCCATTTAGAAAGAACCAAAATGATTCGATTTGTTCGATGTCGAAGAAGTAGCGCACTGGTTAGTTGCGAGGAGATACCAGAATTTCGCAGAACCAAAGGGCTTGGAAGAAGTAATGAGAAATTTTTGAAAAGATCATAGTCATTGATCAAGGATCGATCTGGACCATTTATCATCTAGAAGAGAATTTTTCAATTTTGGGGATCGGGAGAACGGAGGTGAAAGGTATTTCGACTTCACGACATGCGAAATCGCGAAATCTCGACACGCAAAACCTCGATGAGATCTGAGTTGTTAGATCGTGGAAGAATCGGGACCCTCAGTTTGAGAACTCTGAAATTTCACAATTTGAATGATTCGAGGTTCTTCATAATAGAAGTCCCGAAGTTGTGAAACGTGAAATCATGACATAATCACAACCATTGGTTGGAGAGTCATTGGTGACTATTGATCTGATCCAAAATTTCAACATCTCGGGTATCGAGAGTCTGAACGGATGGTGGAATTCTTGGAGGGAGGAATACCAAAATTCCGTGAACCATTAGATCTAGTTGATCAGTGGAGAAGATAAGGCTGATAACCTCTCATCACTCACAAGCTCACGAGGAATAGTATCCATTATATTGGAATCAACGAGAGTCGTTGATATAGAGCTTCAAGGTTTCCTCTATTGGGAAAATAGAAGCGTAGACTTTCCAAAGTCGTGCCAGGTAAATCACTGATTCAATCAAGGTCATTGGTTAGTGGATGACCTGAATCGTAGATCTGGTGTAATTAGATCTTCTAGAGTCAGAGGTTTATAATTCAACAGGCAGAGTTTTGTAGACTCACATGTCACAAAATCCTGACATCCAACCTGAGCCGTTGGATCGAGACAGGCGGTGGATTGTTGACCTAATGCATACACATTTTGGGGATTCAAAATCGAGAGTTAAGGGGTGAAGACTCTGTCAGAATCCAAAAAGGTGGAAAGTTGTGATTTGGTCAGGACCTTTGATTTCCAGAGAGATATGGACCATGGGATCCAGGTTGCCAGACCCTCGTGGATCAAAAGTTTTGGGAAATGGTGGGGCATTGTCTGCAGATTCGTTGAAACACGGGATCCTGACGCATGTCTAGGAGTCGACCCTAGGTACCGAGCGAAGGTTCATGTGAATCAAAGAGCCAAGAAAACCTTAGCTTTGGTCTTTCGAGTTTTCAGATTTCGGGGATCAAATAACCAGAGGTCCTTGCAACATGAATCCTGAAATCGCAAAACGCGAAGCGCCTTTTAGTTCAGATCGTGGTCACCGTCAGTGGTCGTGTAAGGAGAAGGAATGCGCTAGTATGATGAATATGCATGAGTTGAATGCAGTGTAAAGCTTCATAATAAGAAGCCTGATATTAATACCAGTAAGTTATGAATGGTACTAAACGTGCAAATAAATGCACACGTATGATGTAAGAGTATGGCTATAGGCACAATATAGTTTTTCTCGATGAGCGAAATATAAAGCAAGTATTTCTTTTGCCAAGATTGAAGGAATTTTCTTGTGCAAGTCTCTAATATTTTCCTGTGAGTAAGTTGTAGCTTGCCTCTTAATATTATTAATTCTTGTAAACTATTGGGATCATGCACACAGTGGGTAGTTCCTCGTGCGGAAAAACCTTGCAAAGGAAAATGAAATCATGATAGCTCTTGTGAATTATTGAATTGGAATCCTGCACCCAATGGTCACATTAAGGAAATTGATGAGCATGGATAACAAAACTACCATGTGGATACAGATCCACAAACTACACAAATAATTACTATGCTAGAATATGAAATTTTCCTTTTTGAATTTTGAACAATAGTAAGATGTTTTCCCACAAAATTGTGGTTAATATGCTTGTGTCTAAGAATTATTGAAGGCAGATGACGAAGACTCAGATCCTGAAAAAGGACCTGACCGGGGATGAAGGTCAAGACTTTTGAAGTGGCTGAATGAGAAAGGCATGATAGGTGTTTTTGAGAAAGAACACCGAGGACAGTGTTCCTTTAAGGGGGAGGGAATTATACCACCCTGTTTCCCCCAATTTGTAGTTAATCATAAAGTAGGAATTACCATGCTAATGCATGAGGAAAATGTAAATGTATTATTGTTTGAGTTGCCAATAATTGTCTTTGGGGGTGAAGCCTTGAAAGTACTGGCCATGATATCACTAAAGGAAGAATGTGAAAACTATAAGAGAGGGTTCATGTATCAAATAACCCCAAATCTCCCTTGATAAGGATGACAAGCCTCCTTCGAATCCCAAGGAAAGAAAATCAGTCAGTGAAGAAAGGATCGGTGGTTGAATTGTTAAAATAATGTAACTGCAAAGAGTATTCTTATTATTATTGTTATTTTATTCATAGGATTAATCCCCATTGTGGATCAATCATGTCGGCAATTGTATTAGGACCAACTCCCCTTTTGTGGATTGGTCAACAGACAATTGTAATAGGCAAAATAAGAAGTTGGCCCCAACAATTATTATTGAAACCTAGGAATATAATAAAGGTGGGTTTACCCACCTAGAGTGAGAGGCCATCCTTGCCAATGAAGACCCTTCACACGTGCCAGTCTTGTATATATAGAGAGGCTAGCACCTCACTTTATCACAAAACTCACTTACTCATTCTTAAGAGGCAAGCTACAACTTACCAGTTGGAGAGAGGGATAAGAGTGGCGCATCTTTTGGAGAGGACTATCTGTATTGGTTTGAGTTATCTCTTGACATTGTATTGGCAATTTATGATAAGGAAGTTTTTGATGGGTTTTCTTCCCCTAGAGGGTTTCCCAGGATAAATGTTGTGTCTCTTGTGAATATGTATTTCTCAGTGATCTTTTTCTTATGTTTCTCTTATCTACTGAAATGCAAAGAACTATAATAATGGAAAAAATATTAACATGGAATCAAAGCCAATCTAAAGGAAACATATTTCGCAAGAGAAAAACGTCATTGTTGCAGTACCTGCAAATTAGGGTTTTTCAAAAGTGAATCTTTTCAGCTCCAAAACTACCTAGAAAGTTGCGCCCTCCCCCAAGGATCATTTTGGCACTTAGAGCACACCTTTTTAGTGCCTGGATCTCCCAGAAAGTGAAACCCTAGTTTCACAAAAGTACCAGAAGTACCAAAAAACCAGTACTAGAAGTACCAGAGTACTAGAAGTACTAGAAGCACCAGTCCAAAAATCCACAGATTAGATTTGAAGGGGTAAAAATTGGATTTTCTTAGATCCAATTATACCAGGCTACTTGCCTCAACCAAGCACACCTCCTGGTAAGGTCAAAATTTGATTTTAAGTATTTTCATTTTTGGTCATTTTTCATAGCCTGAAGTACAAGATGTCTAGAAGAACAAAGCTTGTTGAGAAACTAGAAGGCATAGAAAACTTAAGTTCCTGTAAGTATAGGATCGGTTTGATCCTTGCAGAGAATGACCTAGCAAGATTTATCAAATAATAAGTGGAGGAACCTGAAGATGCCGTAGAGAAAGCGAAGCATCAAAAGGACTCAATTAGGGCTCAAAGAATCATTGCAGATTCAATCCAAGACCACCTGATCCTGTATGTATCATCCAAGAAGACTCTGGAAGAGATTTTTTACTCTCTAAGAAAACTATATGAAGGAAAGAACATCAACCAAAATATGAATCTAAGATCTCAATTGAAGAATACCAAGATGCGGAAAGGAGAAATGATTCAAGAATATTTCTCCCGAATATCAGAAATTGAAGAATAGTTAAAAGTGATTGGAGACACCATAGATGAAGACGAATTTGTAATGATGGCCCTAAATGGTCTCACAAGACCTTGGGATGCTTTCATCTAGACGATATGTGCTAGAAAGGAGAAACTACAATTTGAGAGCCTATGGGAAGAATGCATCCAAGAAGAGACAAGGGTAGCTAACCATGAATCACTACTAGCAAGGGATGATGATCAAGTCCTAGCTACTCATACAAAAGGAGGAAGGAAGAAACCCTACTTCAAAATGGAAACTCATAGAGAGCCTCAACCATCAAACAAATTCAACAACCAAGAATCTCATCCAAGAAATTTTCAGAAGAAGGGACAATGCAAGGGACGAGATATCTCATCCATAAAATGCTATCATTGTGATAAGATGGGACACAAGGCAAATTCTTGTCCAGTCAGAAAAGAATAATACAAGAGGAAGCACAAAAGACAACATGCCCACATAGTCGAAGATGAAGAACCACCTATGAAGATTATTAAGGACCATGTCTTGATCTCAGCTCTCTCAGGATCTGTATCACCTGGAGAGGACACATGGCTCATGGATAGTAGTGCATCAAAACACATGACGGGTAAGAAAAATACTCTCTCTTGTATTTCAGAAAAGAATTTTTCTCAAAAGGTGACTCTTGGAGATGATTATCAATATCCCATCAAGGGAGTGGGAGAATCAAACTATAAGCTAGATTCAAAAAACTCAATAACAATGAAGGACGTACTCTATGTACCGGGCTTGAAGAAGAA
>ML778825.1:760738-786056 GCA_009831015.1 Picea engelmannii | reverse complement strand
GTTGTATATTTCTCTTTCAGTTAATGCAATACATGAATATGTCCCTTTCCCATAATGATGATGTCATCTTATTACATGATTCCTTGATCACATGTATAGACTAGATATTGAATATATTAATGCCTTTGTTGTGATTGGTTTGTATTGTTGTGATTGAACGACTCAATAGCATCGGAGCAGAGAAAGGAACAATAGAGATTAAAGGAGAGCGTTTATAAGGTATGAACACTATCCATTTCTCTTAGTTCGTCCAATAGCTAGATCTAGGGAAAGAGTAGTATTCTGTTACGGTTTGTTCCAGATCCAGGTGGATCTTGGGGAGATTGGTTTGTGTCCGCACTCACTAATTTATCCATAAACAATTAATTCCAAATAGCATCTGAGAAACCTCGTTGAGGCCACAACCAAATGAGAAAGCTCTGAGTTGCAGAAAATGGGACCTGAACATAAGATGAAACAGAGGGAGAACCCTAGAGAACTGTAAGAATTACCTGGTGATATCATGGCTTCACACGGGGGTGGCCAGAGTGATAATAATGAATGCCTCTAAGCCTATGGTCGGGTGGAAGGATGAACACCCACAGTCAGTTGGTTGGCAGAAAACTGTAATAGATAAGTGATTTCCTACCCTGTGTAACTTAGTTGTGTCTATGTATGAATTGGTTATAATGTGCGTGCTTTCAAGAATGTGAATGAATGCTTAATGGATATACTGTATCCCTTCTATTTCTGCTTGGTTGAATAATTAGGCAAGTAAGGAATTATATGGGTCGGACATGACTTGTTCTCATAAATTCTGGAGTTTTGTAGCATCTTAAGCTAGAGCCATGAACTGCGACCTCATTGACCTTAGGTGTAGTTGCATGTACGATGGTTTACTCACCTACTCATTATGATACCCTTGGAGGACGGATTTTGTTAATCTCATGAGAGGTATTGCCAATATGCATAGGCCCTCTGTGATCAAATAGAATCCCAGAACCCCTTGATGAAGGAGAGAAATAGTTGTACTGAAGACTCTTCTAAGAGTCAAGTCCAGGAGACCGAGCGCAAAGCTCTCAAGTCTTTCATAGCTGACGAAGCTCAGGAAGGATAGCGAGTTTCAAATACCGAAGGAGAGTACCCTTTCATTTGTTAGATGAATAGACGAGATCCTTTTGGGGGATTTGAGGTCTATCATGACTGTTAGATTGGAGGAAGGAACTTAGGTGTTAATGCCTAGACCCCTTTCAACCTTCACAAGTAGTGAAGGAATCGAGACCGTAGATCCAAAGATCCATGAGAGTTACCTTGATCATCCATTTGTAGAGGACACGTGGCTGTCAGTCGACATTTAAACACCCGGGAAACCCAAGGGAAAGACCCCTTGTCTTCACAAGTTGTGAAAGTCTGCTATGAGAAACCCCGAATCAGCATAAAGTGAATAGGTTTCAAAGTTTCAGCACCCAGGAAACCAAGGGGCAAGAACCCTTGTCTTCGCAAGTCGCGAAATCGTGGTACCTGAAACCCCGATGTGCTCTATGGTAGAAAGGAAGAATCCCAAAAGGATCTAGACCACCCATTGGGGGAGACGCGTGGTGAGTGGTCAGAGTTTGGAAAAAGCTCTGAAATCCCATGGACCATTGGATCCAAATCATCGAGAATCATTGATCTCCTACACGAATCCCCATATTAGAATTCAGGTAATGGAGTGAAAAGAGTTTTGAAGTCGCTGCATCGTGATCTCTCAGTTCACAAAACTCTGAAACAATTCAGACCATTGGATCCAAATCATCGAGAGTCGTTGGATCTCATACAAGAACTCGAGTATCGGGTTTCGAGATTTGAAGAGTCAAAAGACTCGACTCTCTTGCATTTTGAACTCCTAGTTACTGAAATCCCAATACATCCAAGACCATCGGATCAGGGGGAGACATGCAGCCATCGATCTCCTTGAAGGTAAGATTTCAGGTTTCGGGGTTTGCCGAGTTGAAAGACTTGACTTGCTTGTATCGCTAAGTCACGAAATGCGAAAAGGCACCTAGTTTTTTTGGCCTATGGTCATAACCAACAATCACATGGAGGTGGACAAGGGAAGAGATAGCCTGCCCTAAGCCCCCATAGGACTTCAGGGATTTTGTCCCTTGAGAAGAGGTAAAAAATTCATTATGCCATAGTGGGTGTGTTACAAATTGTTATCAGAGCATGGTTACAAAACTTGGCGTGCTTGGGATCATGTACGAGCCACGTAAGAAGACATTGTTATCTGCATTTTCTCTTTAAGAAGAAGGACCGTAGAATGAAATTGTAAATTGGGAATTTCTTTAACCCCTCTTTTAAAATGGTAACTACTCTTATAGGAGTAGGAATGTAGTGATCAATATTACTGATAAGACCTGAGTGTGAATAACAGAGGTGGAATGAATTGTGCTATGAAGTTGTACGATCCAGACAAGGGACATGAACTGAGTTGTTTTTTTATAGTGTGACGATGGATACCTACTAAAATAGGTAGAGTCTCTTGCAATTGAGATGGCTGGTTAGGTAAGAATAAAGATCCAAATGAAGAACTCCTTCATGACTCGGGAAATTTGGTAAGGACTAGTAGGATCCTTAGAAAGTTATAATTATTGCATTATTAAAAGACTAAAACCTGAGCATATAACTCCTCACAATTGAGAGGATTGATGAAACTATATAGGGTCAAATTACGTAACCTATAATGGTTAGAATCGATAACAAGGATAATCTGTTTAAGCAAGATTAAGAGGAATCCTTTGGGACTGTTGATAATTCCCAAGAGTGACCCTTGTTGGTTGTTCCCATAAAGAGAGGGTAACATTCGTATGAGTTATGACTACGATATTAGTCTTGTAAGTAACTTAAAATATCAGAAGAGATAGCGGTGAAATTTGGTATGCCGAACATGCATATAGAATCAAGCTTGTGTTAAAGTTTGAAAACTATGGAGGTTGAATGCAAAGTATACCGGGAGGAGTAGTGGTTTTAATTCTTGAGAGGAAACACTTAGAAAAAGTTTCTAAGTTTCGAAAAGTTGAAGCGTTCAAAGGTGAAGCACAGAAAACTGAGGTTCGAAGAAAGAACAAGTATGGAGGATTGAGCAGGAGAAATCCTTCAGAAAAGAGTTTTGAATATTGTATAGGATCGAGAGTCAAGATCCATTCAGAAATAACTGAAATGATTCAATTTGTTTGATCTCGGAGAAGTAGCGCACCGGTTAGTTGCAAGGAGATACCGGAATTTCACAGAAACAAAGGGCTTGGAAGAAGCAATGAGAAATTCACGAAAAGATCATAGTTGTTGATCAACGAGCAATCTGGACCATTGATCATCCATAAGAGAAATTTTCAATTTTAGGGATCGAGAGAATGAAGGTGAAAGGTATTTCGACTTCGCGACATGCAAAATCGCAAAATCCCAACACGTGAAACCCCGACGAGATTTGAGCTGTCAGATCGTGGAATAATCGAGACCGCCAGTTTGAGAACTCCAAAAATTTTCAATTTCGGGGCTCGAAGGATTCGAGGTTCTTCATAAAAAAATTCCCAAAGTCGTAAAACACGAAATCGTGACATAATCACAACCGTTGGTGACTGTTGATCTGATCCAAAATTTCAACATCTCGGGTATTGAGAGTTTGAATGAACAATGGAATTCTATGAGGGAGGAATATCGAAATTCCATGAACCCTTAGATCTAGTTAATCAGCGGAGAAGATAAGGCTGATAACCTCTCATCACTCACAAGCTCATGAGGAATAGTATCTGTTAGATTGGAATCAACGAGAGCCATTGGTCTAGAGCTTCGAGGTTTCTTCTATTGGGAAAATAGAAGGGTAGACTTTCCAAAGTCGTGCCAGGTAAATCACCGATTCAATAAAGGCCATTGGTTAGCGGATGACGTGAACCGTAGATCCAAAAAGGTGGAAAGCTAAGATTTGGTCAAGACCGTTGATTTCCAGAGAGATCTGGACCATGGGATCTAGGTTGTCGGACCCTCGTGGATTAGAAGTTTTGGGAAATGGTGGGGCACTGTTTGCGGATTCGCCAAAGTATCGAGCGAAGTATCATGTAAATCAAAGCGCCAAGAAAACCTTAGCTTCGGTCTTTTGGGTTTTCTGATGTCAAGGATCGAAGAACCAGAGCTCCTTGCAACATGAATCCTGAAATCGAAAAACATGAAGCACCTTTTAGCTCGGATCGTGGTCATCGTCGGTGGTAGCATGAGGAGAAGGTGTGATCTAGTATGATGAATACGCATGAGATGAATGCAGTGTGAAGTTGCATAATAGGAAGCATGATATTAATACCAGTAAGTTATGAATGATACTAAACCTGCAAAGTAATGCACATGTATGATGTACGAGTATAGTTATAGGCACAATATGGTTTTTTCCGATGAGCGGAATATAAAGCAAGTATTGCTTTTGCCAATATTGAAGTAATACTACGGAGGCATAGGTGACTCCATTTTGGGGAGTCATGAAATTTTTCTTCCAAATAATAGCCAGAGGGGAATGTATTCCATTTCCTCAGGAAGTGCCAATATAATTAGATGAAAGGGTAAATGAGCAAAGATGCTCTTTTGTCATAATAAGAGACATATGATTACACCTTTAAGCATCACATGAGAAGGATTCTGAATGAATCTAAATTGACTAATATTAATAGTAAAGAAGCATGTTTATATTCCTTAAGAGGAATATTTAGTAAAAGAAAAAAGCCAAAACTAACTCAATGTTGAGGCCATCACGAATAGTGATGGATATGCAACAAGGAAGTTGCATGTCGAAGGAGTTCCCAAGGGAGGAACTATGTAAATACTTTTTCAGAAGGACAAATTCACAACCCTAATAATTGTTGAAGGTTGGACAATGGGCTGCAAGGCGTGTCCATATATATAAGAATCTTGGATTACATTTTGAAAGAATCATGTAATTAATAGAAGACTAACAATTGAATATTGACCATTCTGATAACCGATTGGAAGTGTGTAGGATGCACATGTTCATGATTCATTATGAGAAAAGAGTTGTTATTAAAGCATGTTGCAGTATCCCAAAAAGGGTTAGGGTGAGGCCTAACCAAGGTTGCTTAGAAAAAGAGAAGTTGTGGAAACCGGTATAGTTGGTAGGAGGCAAGTAAATCCCCTGTGTATGATTAAATGAATAAACGAGTACATTTAACTGATGAGGCTTGGTTGAAGCTGTGATTAAGAAAATGCAGTGAGACCTTAGAGATAACTCGACTAGGCTGAAAATCCCCAGGCGATGTAGAAATAATTTGAAGAAGGGGAGAGAAATCAATTCTTTCCTTGTTGTGCATTACATTTTCTATGGGATGAGAAAGCTAGTACATTTATGAATGGAAAGGTCTTGACACCCTAAGTAATAAGGATTGTATTGCCGAAGATACAATCGAAATTTGTTTCTGTTGCACTTATGGAAACATTTGAGGATGTTTATGAGTTTGAACGTTATGATACATGCATTCGGTTTAATATTACGACTAATGTAATTGTGGCTATGATGATGCATGTTGTGTATAGAAATGAATTGGAGCTATTGACGAAGACAGTTGCCAACGATAAACGACCTCAATCAAAGGATGACTATGAGAAGGTTCTTGTGAAAATATTATTGAAGGGACTTTAAAAGTCCCCATGGAGCACCACTGATGGGATAACATCAAAGAGATATTTCTAGCAGCCAAGAACTGGTATAAATATATTCGTCCCTATGTGGCACAAGGTATGAAAGGATTTGGTAGGAACCCCTTCTGAAATATTTTATTTTCTTAGTGTTATGCATAGACTTGAAAGGTATTTGTATGCCTTGGATACCCAAATAAGGTAGGACTTAGGACAAAGAACCTGAATAATGGAGGCATGAACCTATGGTAGTAAACATTGTTTCTCACTATTGGAAGAATTCATGAATTGATATGTCATGAATGCATTGACAATCAAGGAATGCGTAAAGGCATTCATGTGAAAATTTTGAGTTCATGTGTATTGATTTGGAATCGTGATTGGCCTATAGCAGGAAGTATGGTCCTACTATAAGAATGAAAGAAAATGAATAAACCATGTGAGGAAAAGGTTGGTTAACTTCCAACACCCCATGGCCAAGAACCAGTCATAAAGTGTGACGAACATGAAAAACAATGCAATAATGTATTGGTTATGAATGTGGCCATGGATATTGGCACAATTGTTAAAACCCGTTTTAAATGTTGAACTATGTTTTGAAAAAGTTTGGTATGTTGAGATGAAACTAACAATTGTTTGGTTGTGTAACAAATGAATTGCAGGAAGCAAAGAGTCTTGGATGTGGCAGTGTTGTAAGTCCATAAGGAAGACTGATTGCCTACTGAGCCAAACTGCAATGGATGGTATTTCCCTTTTTGAAAAAGTAATTTAATTGTTAAGTATGTACAATTCTGAAATTGTTGTGATGATGTTGTAAAGGTGCAATAAAATGTATATGCATGCAAAATCTAACAAGTTGTTTGGCCGATTGAAGTGGAAAGTGCAGGAAGCAAAGGGGTCTTGGATATGGAACCATTGTAAGCCCATAAGGAAGTCCAATTTCCTTTTGAGCCAAACCGTTAAGGGAAGGAAATTCCCATAATTATGAATCTGGTTCTTGTGCAGAACAAATATGAAAACAAGTCGCGAGATTGGAAAATCCATTGGTGACAGATTTGCAAATAAAATTCTAAAATTTAAAATTTATAATGATGTCTCATGAATTTTATATACTTGTGATATAGGTGGGAAGAAAAGACATGTCCAGAAAGGAACAGATGAAGGTTGTCAAAGCTGAAGATGATGAAAAAGGGATACTGTTGAGCCATGAGAACCCCGTGATAAGTCATGATTGCCTTAAATAAATTATGTTGAGGTAACACAAGCTGGAGGGACGCCCCGACAGAGCAAGTCTAAGGAACTCCTCGACTGTAAGACTCGATAGAGTCTCTAAAATTTTCCTATGCAAGAAAACCTCGGCAGGGCAAGATGGATCGCCTAAGGGACTGTATAATAGCGAAGGGGATGCCTGAGCCTGGGCCTGGAGGATGAGTGACCACAAGGAAGAGAAGATCTTATTAATTCTTGTAAACTATTGGGATCATGCACATAGTGGGTAGTTCCTCATGTGCAAAAACCTTGGAAAGGAAAATGAAATCATGATAGCTCTTATGAATTATTAAATTGGAATCCTACACCCAATAGGTACGTCAAGGAAAGCGATGAGCATGGATAACAAAACTGCCATGTGGATACAAATTCACAAACTGCACAGATAAGTACTATGCTAGAATATGAAATTTTCCTCTTTGAATTTTGAACAACAGTAAGATGTTTCCGCACAAAATTGTGGTTAATATGCTTGTGTTCAAGAATTATTGAAGACAGATGACGAAGAATTAGATCCCAAAAAAGGACCTAACTGAGGATGAAGGTCAAGACTTCTGAAGTGGATTAATGAGAAAGGCATGACAGGTGTTTTTGAGAAAGAACACTGAGGACGGTGTTCCTTTAAGGGGGAGAGAATTGTAACACCCTGTTTCCCCCAATTTGTAGTTAATCATAAAGTAGGAATTACCATGATAATGCATGTGGAAAATGTAAATTTATTATTGTTTTTGTTGCCAATAACTGACTTTGGGGGTGAAGCCTTGAAAGTATTGGCCATGATATCACTAGAGGAATAATGTGAAAACTATAAGAGAGGGTTCATGTATTAAATAACCCCAAATATCCCTTGATAAAGATGACAAGCCTCCTTCGAATCCCAAGGAAAGAAAAATCAGTCAATGAAGAAAGGACCAGTGGTTGAATCACCAACCAACCCCATGAATGGAAACATGGGCTATCAGTCTGAAGTAACAAAGGGACTTGTAGACCTAAGCTTCCTTTTGACAGAAGGAACCATATAGGTCAGCAAAAACCTTCCCAAGTAAGAGGGACACACACATGGGAAAGGGAGGCACGAGACGAGGGTGGAAGCTCACAAGGGAGAGGTGCAAATATTTCCAATGAATCACAAATAGAAGGTTGTGAGCTTGATGCTGAAGAGAATCTGAGAAACCTCATCAAGGCCACAACTGAGAGAGAAAGCTTCAAGTTGCAGAAAATAGGACCCGAACAGAAGCTAAAACAGAGAGAGAACCCTCGAGAACTGTGAGAATTCCCTGGTGATATCATGGCTTGGCATGGGGGTGGTCAGAGTGCTAAGAATGAATTCCTCTGAGCCTATGGTCAGGTGGAAGGATGAACACCCACAGTCAGTTGGTTGGCGGAAACCTGTAATAGATAAGTGATTTCCTACCTTGTGTAACTTAGTTGTGACTGTGTATGAATTGGTTATACTGTGCGTGCTTTCAGGAATGTGAATGAATTCTTAATGGATATAATGTATCGTTTATATTTCTGCTTGGTTGTATAATTAGGAAAGTAAGGAATTATATGGGTCATACATGACTTGTTCTCATAAATCCTGGAGTTCTGTAGCATCTTAAGCTAGAGCCACAAACTGTGAGCTTGTCAACCTTAGGTGTAGTTGCATGTACAATCGTTTATTCACCTAGTCATTCTGAGTCCCTTGAAGGATAGAGTTTTTTAATATCATGAGAGGTAGTGTCGATATGCATAGGCCCTCTATGATCAAATAGAACCCTAGAACCCCTCGATGAAGGAGCGCAATAGTTGTACTGAAGACTCTTCTAAGAGTCAAGTCCAGGAGACAGAGCTCAAAGCTCTCAAGTCTTTCATAGCTGACGAAGCTCAAGAAGGATAACGAGTTTCAAATACCAAAGGAGAGTACCCTTTCGTTTGTTATATGAATGGACGAGATCCTTTCGGGGGATCTGAGGTCTGTCAGGACCATTATATTGGAGGAAGGAACGTAGGTGTTAATGCCTCGACCCCTTTCATCCTTCGCAAGTATCAAAGTAATTGGGATAGTAGATCCCAGATCCATGGGAGTTACCTAGACCGTCCATTTGTAGAGGACACGTGGCTACCAGTCATTGTTTTGGAACCTGGGAAACCCAAGGGAAAGACCCCTTGTCCTAGCAAGTCGCGAAAGTCTAGTATGTGAAACCCCAAATCAGCGTAAAGTGAATAGGTTTCGGTGTTTCGGCACCCAGGAAACCAAGGGGAAAGAAACCTTGTCTTTGCAAGTTGCAAAATCCTAGTACCCAAAACCTTGATGCGCTCTGTGGTAGAAAGGAGGAATCTTGAAAGGATCTGGACCACCCATCGGGGGAGATGCGTGGTGAGTGGTCAGAGTTCGGGGAAAGCTCTGAAATCCCGTGGACCATTGGATCCAAATCATCGAGGATCGTTGATCTCCTACATGAATCCCCATATTGGAATTCAGGTATTGGAGTGACAAGATTTTTGGAGTCATTGCATCATGATCTCTCGGTTCACGAAACTCTGAAAAGATCTGGACCGTTGGATCCAAATCATCGAGAGCCGTTGGATCTCATATAAGAACTCGAGTATCAGGTTTCTAGGTTTGAAGAGTTGAAAGACTCGACTCTCTTGCATTTCAAACTCCTAGTTACTAAAATCCTGATATGGCTAGGACCGTCGAATCAAGGGGAGACTCGCAGTCATCGATCTCCTCGAAGGTAGGATTTTGGGTTTCGGGGTTTGCCGAGTCGAAAGACTTGACTCGCTTGTATCGCTCAGTTGCGAAATGAGAAAATGCGCCTAGTTTGTTTGGCATGTGGTCATAACCAACGATCACATGGAGGTAGACAAGGAAGAGCTAGCCTATGCTAGGCCCCCATAGGACTTTGGGGATTCTGTCCCTCGAGAAGAGGCAAAAAATTCATTATGTCATAGTGGGTGTGTTACAAATTGGTATTAGAGCATGGTTACAACACTTGGCCTGCTTGGGCTCATGTACAAGCCGTGTAAAGAAGAATGACCATAGAATGGACATTGTTATCTGCATTTTATTTTTAAGAAGAATGACCATAGAATGAAACTATAAATTGGGAATTTCTTTAACCCCTCTGTTAAAATGGTAACTACTCTTATAGGAGTAGGAATGCACTAATCAGTATTACTGATAAGACCTGAGTGTGAATAACAAAGGTGGAATGAATTGTTCTATGAAGCTGCACGAGCCAGACAAGGGACATGAACTGATTTGTTCTGTTATAGTGTGACGATGGCTACCTACTAAAACAGGTAGAGTCTCTTGCAATTGAGATGGCTGGTTAGGTAAGAATTGAGATCCAAATGAAGAACTCCTTCATGATTCAAGAAATCTGGTAAGGACTGGTAGGATCCTTAGAAATTTATAATTAATACATTATTAAAAGACTAAAACCTGAGCATATAAATCCTCGTGATTGATAGGACTGATGAAAATATATAGGGTCATATTACCTGACCTATAATGGTTAGAATCTACAACAAGGATAATCTGTTTAAGAAAGATTAAGAGGATTCCTTTGGGACTGTTGTTAATTCCCAAGAGTGACCCTTGTTGGTTGTTCCCATAAAGAGAGGGTAGCATCTGTATGAATTATAACTACAAGATTAGTCCTGTAAGTAACTTAAAATCTCACAAGAGATAGCAGGGAAATTTCATACGCCAAACATGCGTATACAATCAAGCTTGTGTTAAAGTTTGAAAACTCCGGAGGTTGAACGTGGAGTATACCAGGAGGAGTAGTGATTTTAAGTCTTGAGAGGAAACACTTAGAAAAAGTTTCTATGTTTTGAAGAGTTGAAGTGTTCAAAGGTGAAGCGCAGAAAATGGAAGTTCGAAGAAAGAACAAGTATGGAGGATTGAGCAGGAGAAATCCTTCAGAAAAGAGTTTTGAAGATTGGATAGGATCGAGAGTCAAGATCCATTCAGAAAGAACTGAAATGCTTCGAGTTGTTCGATCTCGGAGAAGTAGCGTATTGGTTAGTTGCAAGGAGATACCGGAATTTCACAGAACCAAAGGGCTTGGAAGAAGCAATGAGAAATTTGTGAAAAGATCATAGTCATTGATCAAGGAGCGATCTGGATCATTGATCATCCAGAAGAGAATTTTGCAATTTCAGGGATTGAGAGAACGGAGGTGAAAGGTATTTCGACTTCGTGACATGCAAAATTGTGAAATCCCAAGAGGCAAAACCCCGAAAAGATCTGAGCTGTTAGATCGTGGAAGAATCGGGACCGTCAGTTTGATAACTCCGAAATTTCACAATTTCGGGGCTTGAAGGATTCGAGTTTATTCATAATAGAAGTCCCGAAGTCGCGACATAATCACAACCGTTGGTTGGAGAGCCGTTGGTGGTAATTGATCTGATCCAAAATTTCAACATCTAGGGTATCGAGAGTTTGAACGGACGGTGGAATTCTCGTAGGGGGGAATACCAAAATTCTATGAACCATTAGATTTAGTTGATCAGTGGAGAATATAAGGCTGTTAACCTATCATCACTCACAAGCTCAGGATGAATAGTATCCATTAGATTGGAATCAACAAGATTCGTTGATCTATAGCTTCGAGGTTTCGTCTATTGGGAAAATAGAGGCATAGAATTTCCAAAGTCACGCCAGGTAAATCACAAATTCAATCAAGGCCATTGGTTAGAGGATGACCTGAACCGTAGATCCGGTGTAATTAGATCTTCGGGACTTGGAGGTTTAGAAGTTAATGGGCAGAGTTTTATGGACTCACATGTTACAAAATTCTGACATCCAACCTGACCCGTTAGATCAAGACAGGTGGTGGATCGTTGACCTGACACATACACATTTTCAGGGATTCGAAATAGGGGGTTGAGGGGTGAATAATCCATCAGAATCCCGAAAGGTGGAAAGTTGGGATTTGGTCAGGACCGTTGATTTCCAGAGAGATATGGACCATGGGATCAAGGTTGTCGGACCCTCATGGATCAGAAGTTTTTGGAAACGGTGGGGCACTGTCCGTGGATTGTCGAAACACGGGATCCCGATGCATGTCTAGGAGTTGACCCCAAGTACCGAGCGAAGGTTCATGTGAATCAAAGAGCCGAGAAAACCTTAGCTTCAGTCTTTCAGGTTTTTGAATTTCGGGGATCGAAGAACTAGAGTTCCTTGCAACATGAATCCTAAAATCACAAAACGTGAAGCTCCTTTTAGTTAATATCGTGGTCATCGTCGGTGGTCACGTGAGGAGAAGGCATGAGCTAGTATGATGAATACACATGATTTGAATGTAGTGTGAAGCTTCATAATAGGAAGCCTAATATTAATACCAGTAAGGTATGAATGATACTAAACGTGCAAAGTAATGCACACGTATGATGTAAGAGTATAGTTATATGCACAATATGGTTTTTCCCGATGAGCGAAATATAAATAAAGTATTGCTTTTGCCAAGATTGAAGGAATACTACAGAGGCATAGCTGACTCCATTTTGGGGATTCATGAAAGTTTTGTTCCAAATAATAGTCTGAGGTGAATGTATTCCATTTCCTCAGGAAGTGCCAATATAATTATATGAAAGGGTAAATGAGCAAAGATTCTCTCTTGTCATAATAAGAGACAAATGATTATGCCTTTGAGCGTCACATGAGAAGGATTGTGAATGAATATGAATTGACTAATCTTAATAGTAAAGATGCATGTTTATATTCCTTAAGAGGAATATTTAGTAAAAAAAAAAGCCAAGATTAACTCAAGGCTGAGGCCATCACGAATAGTGGTGGATATGCAACAAGGAAGTTGCATGCCAAAGGAGTTCCCAGTGGAGGAATTGTGTAAGGAATTTGTCAAAAGGACAGAGTCACAACCCTAATAATTCTTGAAGGTTGGACAATGGGCTGCAAGGCGTGTCCATATATATAAGAATCCTGGATTACATTTTGAAAGAATCATGTAATTAATAGAAGACTAACAAATAAATATTGACCATTCTGATAACCGAATGGAAGTGTGTAGGATGCACATGTTCATGATTAATTATGAGCAAAGAGTTTCTATTAAAGCATGTTGTAGTATCCCAAAAAGGGTTAGGGTGAGGCCTAAACAAGGCTACTCAAAAAAAGAGCTATTGTGGAAACCGGTACAGTGGGTAAGAGGCAAGTAAATCCCCTGTGTATGATTAAATGAATAAACGAGTACGTTTAACTGATGAGGCTTGGTTGAAGCTGTGATTAAGAAAATGTAGTGAGACCTTAGAGATAACTCGACTGGGCTGAAAATCCCCAGGCAATGTAGAAAGAATTTGAAGAAGGGGAGAGCCCTTTATTCTTTCCTTGCTGTGCATTACGTTTTCTATGGGATGAGAAATCTAGTACATTGATGAATGAAAAGGTCTCGACACCCTAAGTAATAAGTATTGTATTTCCGAAGATACAATCGAAATTTTTTTGTGTTGCACTTTTGGAAACATTTGAGGATGTTTATGATTTTGAACGTTATGATACATGCATTTGGTTTAATATTACGACTAATGTAATTGTGGCTATCATGATGCATGATGTGTATAGAAATGAAATGGAGCTATTGAGGAAGATAGTTGCCAACGATGAGCAACCTCAATCAAAGGATGACTATGAGAAGGTTCTTATGGACCGATTATTGAAGGGACTTTAAAAGTCCCCATGGAGCACCACTGATGGGATAATATAAGAGAGAGAGTGCTAGCAGCCAAGAACTGGTATAAAGATATTCATGCCTATGTGGCAAAAGGTATGAATGGATTTGGTAGGAACCCCTTTTGAAATATTTTATTGTCTTAGTGTTATGCATAAACTTGAAAGGCAGTTGTATGCCTTGGATACCCAAGTAAGGTATGACTCAGCATGAAGAACTTGAATAATGGAGGTATGAACCTCTCGTAGTAAACACTGCTTATAACCATTGGAAGAATTCATGAATTGGTGTGTCATGAATGCATTGACAATCAAGGAATGAGTAAAGGAATCCATGTGAAAATTTTGAGTTCATGTGTATTGATTTGGGATCGTGATCGGCCTATAGCAGGCAGTATGGTCCTACTGTAAGAATGAAAGAAAATGAATAAACCATATGAGGGAAAGGTTGGTTAACTTCCAACACCCCATGGCCAAGAACCAGTCATAAAGTGTGACGAACATGAAAAACAATGCAAGAATGTATTCGGTATGAATGTGGCCATGGATATTGGCACAATTGTTAAAACCCATTTTAAATGTTGAACTATGTTTTGAAAAAGTTTGGTATGTTGAGATGAAACTAACAATTGTTTGGCTGTGTAACAAATGAATTGCAAGAAGAAAAGAGTCTTGGATGTGGCACTGTTGTAAGTCCATAAGGAAGACCGATTGCCTACTGAGACAAACTGCAATGGATGGTATTTCCCTTTTTGAGAAAGTAATTTAATTGTTAAGTATGCACAATTATGAAATTGTTGTGACAATGTTGTAAAGGTGCAATAAAATGTATATGCATGGAAAATCTAATAAGTTGTTTGGATGATTAAAGTGGAAAGTGAAGGAAGCAAAGGGGTCTTGGATATGGCGGCATTGTAAGCCCATAAGGAAGGCTAATTTCCTGCTGAGCCAAACCATTATGGGAAGGAAATTCCCAAAATTATGAATCTGGTTCCTATGCGGAACAAATATGAAAACAAATCACGACATTGGAAAATCCGTCGGAGACAGATTTGCAAATAAAATTCTGAAAGTTAAAATTTATAATGATGTCTCATGAATTTTATATACCTATGATACAGGTGGGAAGAAAAGCCATGTCCAGAAAGGAACAGATGAAGGTTGTCAAAGCTGAAGATGATGAAAAAGGGCTACTTCTGAGCCATGAAAACCCTGCGATAAGTCATGATCGCCTTAAATAAATTATGTTGAGGTAACACAAGCCAGAGGGACGATCCCAGTAGAGCAAGTCTGAGGAACGCCTCGACTGTAAGACTTGATAGAGTCTCTAAAATTTTCTTGTGTGAGAAAAACTAGATAGGGCAAGATGGATTGCCTGAGGGACTTTATAATAGTGAAGGGGATGCCTGAGCCTGGGCCTGGAGGATGAGTGACCGCAAGGAAGAGGAGATCTTATTAATTCTTGTAAACTATTGGGATCATGCACACAGTGGGTAGTTCCTCGTGTGGAAAAACCTTGGAAAGGAAAATGAAATCATGATAACTCTTGTGAATTATTAAATTGGAATCCTACATCCAATGGGTACGTCAAGGAAAGCGATGAGAATGGATAACAAAACTGCCATGTGGATACAGATCCACAAACCGCACAGATAAGTACTATGCTAGAATATGAAATTTTCCTTTTTGAATTTTGAACAACAGTAAGATGTTTTCGCAAAAAAATGTGGTGAATATGCTTGTGTCCAAGAATTATTGAAGGTAGATGATGATGACTTAGATCTAGAAAAAGGACATGACCGAGAATGAAGGTAAAGAATTCTGAAGTGGCTGAATGAGAAAGGCATGACATGTTTTTTTGAGAAAGAATACCGAGGACGGTGTTCCTTTAAGGGGGAGGGAATTGTAACACCCTGTTTCCCCCAATTTGTAATTAATCATAAAGTGGGAATTACCATGCTAATGCATGAGGAAAATGTAAATGTATTATTGTTTTAGTTGCCAATAACTGACTGTGGGGGTGAAGCCTTGAAAGTATTGGCCAAGATATCACTAGAGGAAGAATGTGAAAACTATAAGATAGGGTTCATGTATCAAATAACCCCAAATCTCCCTCGATAATGATGACAAGCCTCTTTCGAATCCCAAGGAAAGAAAATCAGTCAATGAAGAAAGGACCGGTGGTTGAATCACCAACCACACCCATGAATGGAAACATGGGCTGTCAGTCTGAGGTACCATAAGGACTTGCAGACCTGAGCTTCCTTCTGACAGAAGGAACCGGATAGGTCAGAAAAAACCTTCCTAAGTAAGAGGGACACACACATGGGAAAGGGAGGCACCAGATGAGGGTGAAAGCTCATAAGGGAGAGGCATGAAGCTCTCCAACGAATCATGAATAGAAGGTCATGATATTGATGCTAAAGAGCATCTGAGAAACCTCGTCGATTCCAAAACTGAGTGAGAAACCTTCGAGTTATAGAAAACAAGACCCGAAGAGAAGCTAAAAAAGAGAGAGAACCCTCAAGAACTGTGAGAATAGCTTGGTGATATCATGGCTTGGCACGGGGGTGGTCGTAGTGCTAAGCATGAATGCCTCTGAACCTATGGTCAAGTGGAAGGATGAACACCCATAGTTAGTTGGTTGGCATCAACCTATAATAGATAAGTGATTTCCTACCCTGTGTAACTTAGTTATGACTATGTATGAATTGGTTATATTGTGCGTGCTTTCAGGAATGTGAATGAATGCTTAATGGATATACTGTATCCCTTCTATTTCTACTTGGTTGTATAATTAGTCAATTAAGGAATTATATGGGTCGGACATGACTTGTTCTCATAAATTTTGAAGTTTTGTAGTGTCTTAAGCTAGAGCCATGAACTGTGAGCTCGTCGACCTTAGTTGTAGTTGCATGTGTGATGGTTTACTCACCTAGTCATTCTGAGTGCCTTGGAGGATGAAGTTTGTTAAGCTCATGAGAGGTAGTGTCGATATGCACAGGCCCTCTGTGATCAAATAGAATCCCAGAACCCCTTGATGAAGGAGCACAATAGTTGTACTGAAGACTCTTCTAAGAGTCAAGTCTAGGAGATAGAGTGCAAAGCTCTCAATTCCTTCATAGCTGACGAAGCTCAGGAAGGATAGGGAGTTTCAAATACCAAAGGAGAGTACCCTTTTGTTTGTTAGATGAATGGATGAGATCCTTTCGGGGGATCTGAGCTCTATCACGACCATTATATAAGGTGCCCATCCCTATAGATAAGGTCTTTCCTATTTCTACCAGCTTGTCTTGCAGTGTAAGGTAGCTAGAGAGGTAGTGGGGGGGCCCAGAGGGCCCATAGTGATAATAGTGGAGGTCATTCAATGTAAGGTGGACTAGGGCCCCTTGCTTGTACAATCACAATATTCTTCACTATTATCACTATGGGCCCTCTAGGCCCCCCTACTACCTCTCTAGCTACCTTACACCAAACCTCAACAAGATGAACCATAATCAATATGTGTTCCCATACATGTATGTCATATCAACCATAAACGATGTTCCAATCATACCGCTACCAAGTGCCTCAACCAATGTACCAAGTATGTACTAATCATGCATCAACTATAGATCAATCTATGACTCATCAATGATATACAACATAATCACCTCATCAAATCATCAACTACATGTCCCAATATGTAGCTCAAACACATGCCAAATTCATGCACCAAGACATCCAACAAATATGCCTCTAACAATACATCATAAGATATATCAATAAATCTCACATATGTACTAGCCATGTACTATAACAAATCTGCCTCAAAAACCATTCACTATAGTAAGTATTAAGCAACCAATAGTACCTCTAAACATGTACGAAAAGTGTGCCTCAATAGATCAATGATATATCTCATAGCAAAATTGCCATAGCTTTACTGACATAACCAACACTATTCCTCAACAAAAAATGCCTCATTCCATACTCTAGGGTTAGTACCATGCATTCAGGGCAGGAATCAAGCATATGCTTCAACACTCAACCATATTTGATCACCATACATACATCAAACATACATGCAAGAATATAATCATGGAAACATGCAAAAAACCACGTCATATTGTGACACCCCGTTTCCCCTAGCTTATAATTAATCATAAAATAGGATTACCATGCTAGCATGTGGATAATGTAAATGTATTATTGTTAAACTGCCCATAACTGACTGTTGGGGGGGTGAATCCTTGAATTATGCGCCATGATATCTCTAGAGGAAATAAATCAGTTAATGGATAAAGGATCAGTGGTTGAATTATCAACCACCCCCATGAATGGAAGCATGGTCTAGCTGTAGGATGTCAGCTCGAAGTACCACAGAGACTTGCAGACCCAAACTTCCTTTTGACAGAAGGAACAGGACAGGTCAAAAAACTTCCATAGGAGGGAAGGTAATATACATACAGAGACACAACAAGAGACATGAGGAGAGTGAAAGCTCATGAGGGAGATGCGCAAACTGAAAGGAAGTGCAGAGAACACAACCTGAGGGACCGAATGTGAGCTTGATGTTGAGGAAGCATCTAATAAACCTTGCAGGGTCACTGCGACAGAGAGAGTCTCTATGAGAGATGTCATAAACTCCCTAATGATATCATGTATTGGCATGGGAGTGGCCAGAGTGCTAAGAATGAATGCCTCTGAGCCTATGGTTGGGTGGAAAGGAACACACCCACAATCAATTAGTTGAATGAAACTTGTAATAGATAAGTATTCTCATACCCTATGAAATTGAGCTGTAATTATGTAATGAAATTGGATATACTGTGAATGACCCAAGGATGTGTATGTTTTCTTAATGGTTTTATTGTATCTCTTTATTCTTGTTTATATTGTGTATTTAAGAAAGTATGGAATTGTATGATTTGTACACGTAAATTCCCGAGCCCTGTGGTGGCTTAAGTTAAAATAAGAGGACTGTGATTTCATCGACCTTGGGCACAGTTACCCTAAGTCTCCAAGAGGATGGAGTCAATTAAACTCAGAGGAGATAGTGCAGATATGAACATAATCTCTATGGATAGGGTAGAGACTGAGAACTCCTCAAGTTCTAAACTTGATAAAGGAGCACAAGGGGTGTGCAGAAGACCCTTCTAAACATTAATTTCAGGAGAAAGAGAACAAATCTCTTAAGCCTTTCAGAGCTAACAAATCTCAGGGAGAGTAGTGAGGTCAAAGTATCGAAGGGAATGGTTCCTTTTTTTGGGAAGATGAATGGACCAAATCTATTCGGAAGAAGCCATGGTCCATTGTGACCATTCGATACGGGAAAGAGTGTGGGAGTCAACCCTTGGAGTCATTCGGACTTTGCTATTTCAGTGAATTGAACAAGTTTGTCATAAGGGAGGAAAAATCCCCAAAGTTTTGAAGTCTCGAAGTTAACTCTGAGCCTTAGATTTGAGGATGCCCATGAAACATCCCGACCATCATATCTACGAAGTAGATGATAGTCAAGTTACCCGAACTACCGATGAATTAAGAATATGACAACAAAGATGGATGAGAGCCATTTAACAGGAGGATAGGACATCCCGATCGTCATATCGACTCAAATAATCACTAGATTTATCAAATAAAACACCAGTCGCTCAATTTAATCAACAGTTGGGAATCATTGTGGACTGAGAAGGTGAATTTAGCAGACCTGCTAGTTTACGGCCCGCAATCAACCCACATCGTTGATCTCGTTGGGAAGGGAAGATCAATGACTAGGATTAGACTAGATTCGAGTGAGCACTTCCCAGATTGTGGAGGTTGGACCCCACAATTACTATGAACCATCAATTGGAGGAGAAGTGATGAGAAGGAACAGATCCTAATCGTCAGATATGAGCACAAGGGGATGATATTCATCCGATCTAAGGTAATTTGCATGAGTGTTAACCTTTGTGTGCACAGGAGGATTGACTTGCCAAAGTCCCGAAGTCGCGAAGGGAGTTGGGACCATTCATTGTGAAGAGGGACAGATGGTGCATGATCCACAACCCTTGAGTGAGAGATTGTGGTCAAGGAGAGTTTGAAATCACCGAATTAAACTATGACCGTTGGTCGTCGGGAGAGGTACGTGTCCACAGATCCAAGGCTCCAGGAAAAATCACTTTGAAGGTTTCAGTTGAGAGTTGAAACTCCCGAAACCCGAAGTTTGGAGTGAATCTGGATCGTTAGATCCAGAGAGATGCATGGTGATAGATAATGAGATTCAGGAGGGGTCAAAGGTTGAGAGTTGATATTTCCGAACCCCGAAAATCTGAAGTGATTTTCAACTTTCCAATTCAGAGGGACACGCGGTAGAAATCTGTGCACTTCGAAGGAAGAAGAAATTTGAGGTTTGAGAACTTTGAAGACCCTAAGTAAATTTCAGTCGTCATATCCAGAGAACAGGTGCCATAAGTCTGTGGACTCCTGGTAAAGAGATTAAGTAGGTCCTATTTGTTGATATCCAGGAGGGGTACATGTCGATAGATCAAAATCTTCAGGTGAATGCACTTCGGAAGAAACGAGAGCGTAGAAGTTTGAAACTTTTGAAGCCTAAAGAGTCGAAGAGACAAAGGGCCAAAGTGGATCCCATTCATTGGCTGACAAGATAAATGTGTCATTAGACTAGATATTTTAGGAAAACCACTTCGAGAGTTTTAGTTGAGAGTTGAAACTCCTGAAGCCCAGAGAGTCGGAGACCCGAAGTGAATCTGGATTGTAGATCCAGAAGGCAATGTGGCGACAAATCACATATTCTGGGTGGAAACTCCAGGAGAATGCAAAGGAGAAGAGTTTGAAAGTGTCGAAGTTCTGAATCAGATTCTCGATCGTTGATGAGGAAGGGAGCTAAAGGCCATAGATCTCGTCTTGGTTGAAAAGTGTCGAAGTCCCAAAGAGGACTAGGGCCATTGATTTCGAGAGGAAACGAGGCAAACAATATGTCACTTCAGGATAAACCACTTCAGAATAAAGAGAGGGTATTGAACAAGAACTCTCGAAGGCCAGTGAGCTGGAGTTCATGTGAACCGCCTGATTGAGAGGGACATGTGTTAGTAGATATTCCACTCCGGGAGATAGCCACTGCAGAGAAAACAAGGTTTGAGAGTTGAAAACTTTGAATGTCAAAGTCCTGAAGAAAATCACGTTCATTGATTTAAAAAGGGGCAGATATGAGCCATTAGTTCAGGAGTACAGACAATATCATGAGATCAAAGGTATCATTGCGTTGCGGGGATTGAAGGTGCGTGAACTTTAAAATGTTGAGGGTGGGCTACAATCTAGACCACGATTTTGGAGAAAGGACACGTGGAGGCTTGGGATGAATTGTGGGGTGAAAATTAGTTTGGTTTTAAACCACCCTTGGCCACACCCGCAATCACATGGTTACATGAGGTTATCGCTCAAGGTCATATCAAGAAAGGGGCTTATCAGAAAAGGAGCTAGCACCCAGACTCTGATATTTTGCAAGCGTGAAGAGGAGGGTCACGGGTACCTTTAGACCCACACCAGGAAACTGGAAGGGTCTCTGTCTAATTACAGAATGAGACCATCAAGGTCTCAGAGAGTTTTTTGGCTCCATAATTGGATATCCTTGACCGAGAGGTCGGACTGGTTCCCCGAATTTCCAAGGTGGAAACCATGGATGGAGAATCTATCCATTAAGAAAAGAAATTTTTTTTATGCCCCATCATGGGTGTGTTACAAATTGGTATCAGAGCATGGTTACAACACTTGGATTTATTGGGCTCATGTACGAGTCACATAAGGAGGTATTGTTATCTTCATTTACTCCTTGAGGAGAAGGACTGTAGATTGAACCTATGATTAAATGAATACTATGGATGCATGGCTGACTCCATTCTGAAGAGTCATGAAATTTTTGTTCCAAATAATAACATGATGGGAATGTATTCTCTTTCCTCAAGGAATACTAATATAATTAGATAGAAGGGTAAATGAGCGAAGATGCTCTGTTGTCATAATAAGAGGAAAATTATTATGCCTTTGAGAATCACATGAGAAGGAATGTGAACAATCCTAAGTTGAATGATCTTAAAAGTAGAGATGTAGGTGGGTTGTGAAACATACCTATGACCGCTACAGGAAGGTTTAAGATCATGAATATGGTTAAGTACATCATGGATGTAAGTTAAAAAAACCAAAATATGTATGGATACATAATTTGGGTACATGAAAAAGATGCATGTTATATTCCTTATGGGATATTTGGTAAACTACTGAAGCTAACTCAAAGTTGAGGCCATCAAAAATAGTGATGGATATGCAATAAGGAAGTTGCATGCTGAAGGAGTTTCCTGTGGATGAACTATGTGAAGACTCTGTTAGGAAAACAAAGTCACAACCTTAATGATTGTTGAGAATTAAGCAACGAGCCACAAGATTATATATATATATATATATATATATATATATATATATATACACACCAGAATCTTGCATTACATTTTGGAAAAAAAAAATAAAAAAATCATGTAATGAATAGAAGACTAATAAATGAATATTGAGCATTCTGATAACCGAATGGTAATGTGTAGGATACATAGGTTCATGATCCATTATGAACAACAAAGTTTTCTATTAAATCATTTTGATGTATTCCAAAAAGGTTAGGGTGAGGCCTAACCAAGGATGCTCAAGGAAAAGAGAAGGAAGATCCCAATAGGGAGTAAATTGAAAAAGAAGATAAAAGACAGTGAGGCCTTAGAAATAACTCAGTTGGGATGAAAAGTCTCAGGCGATGTAGAAATAATTTGAAGAAAGGGAGAGCCCTCAATTATTTTCTTGCTATGTATTATGTTTTTCTTTGGGATAAGAAAGCTAGTACGCCGATGAAAGTAAATGTTTTAACACCATAGTGATGATGGTTGTATTACTGTAGAAACGATTGAGAAATATTGTGTTACACTCATGAAAACATTAAGGATAATGTGATGAAGTGCATACATATATGCTAGGACATGTCTGAAAATGTTTTATTAATTTAAATGCTATGATATTTGCATTTTTAATTTACATGATGACTAATGTGTTTATGATGTATGTCATGTGTAGAAAGAAATAGATTGGAACTGTTGAGAAAGACAGTTACCAATAATGAATAACCTCAATCAAAGAATGACTATGAGAATGAATAAGCCATATGGTAAAAATCTTGGCTAAGCTCCAACGCACCATGTAAAAGTACATGTCGTAAAGTGTGGTAAACTTAAAAATCAATGCAAGGGTGCATTGGGTATGAATGTGGCCACGAATGTTGGCACATTCACTAAAGTCAATTGATATCTGAATTACATTCTGAAAAATTTGGTAGGATGAAATGATGCATAGGTAAGGGATGATGTGTCCTTTTGCTTTGTATCCTTGAATAGATGAAAATGAATTGGACTATTAGTATGCTTGACTTTAAAAAGGTAATGTGCATGAAAACTAACAATTTGTTTGGCTAAGGAATGTTGAAATTGCAAGAGGAAATGGGTCTTGGATATGGTAGTATTGTAATCCCATAAGGAAGATCAATTGCCTACTGAGTGAAACTGCAAGGAATGGTATTTCCTTTTTGATAAAGTGAATTTGATTGATAGCATGCACAATTCTGAAATTGGTTGTGATGACGTTATAAAGGTGCAATAAAAATAAATGAGCATGAGAAACTCACAATTTGTTTGGTTGATTGAAGTTAAAGTGCAGGAAGCAAAGGAGTCTTGAATATGGAAGCATTGTAAGCCACCAGGAAGACCAATTTCCTCATGAGACAAAATTCTATGGTAAGGAAAGTCCCATAATTATGAATTTGGTTCCTATGCGAAACAAACATGAGAACAAAATGTGGAATTTAGAAATTTGCAAGTGAGAGATTTACAAGAAAATTTTTGAATTTAAAATTTATGATGTCTCATGAATTTATGTATACTTGTGATATAGGTGAAAGGGAAATATCTACAAAGAGTGTAGAGACGAGAGACTAAGCTCTCGGGTTTGAGGGAGAACTGTGAGAAAGAGTATAATTCGATTGCATGAAATAGAGAATTACTCGGGAGAAGGAGAGTAACCTTCGTCCCTATCTATGATTGAGTCGGGAGAAGGAGAGTAACCTTTGTCCCTAACTATTTTTTTGCTAGGAGAAGGAGAGTAACTTTCGTCCCTAACTTTAGATGATTCAGAAGGATGTCAAGCCGTAAAAGCATGAAAAATGGCTACTGTTGAGCCATGAGAACCCTATGGTAAGCCATGATCTCCTAGAATATGTTG
The DNA here is from genome assembly GCA_009831015.1 of Picea engelmannii. Taxonomy (NCBI): domain Eukaryota; kingdom Viridiplantae; phylum Streptophyta; class Pinopsida; order Pinales; family Pinaceae; genus Picea; species Picea engelmannii. Next base: position 762,166 of record ML778825.1, on the reverse strand, counting down.
TATTGAGGTAACACAAGCCGGAGGGATTCCTTGGAAAAGAAATTCTAAAGGATGCCTCGACTGTAAGACTCGATAGAGTCTCTGGAATTCTTTATGTGCGATAAAACCTTGGCAAGGCAAGATGGATCACTCGAGGGATTGTATAGAAGAGAAGGGGATGCCTAAGCCTCAACCTGGAGGGTGAGTGACCGCAAGGAAGAGGAGACCTTAATATTTCTTGTAAACTATTGATTGGGATCATGCACACGATGGGTATTTCTTCCTGTGCGAGGAAACCTTGGTAAGGAAATATGGATCACCCGAGGGACTGTATAGCAGAGAAGGGGATGCATGAGCTTGGGCTTAGAGGGTGAGTGATTGCAAGAAATATGAAACCTTGATAGTTCTTGTAAACTATTGATTAGGATCATGCACCCAGTGGGTATGTCAAGGAAAAATAATGAGCTTGGATAACAAAACAACCATGTGGATACAAATCCACAAACTGCTCAGATAATTATTGTGCTAAGATTATGAAATTTTTCTAGAAATTATTTTTATGCAATGCTTTCGCATAAGACTATGATTTGTTAAATTTTTAATTAAAATGAAGTACCAAGGCAAGTGTTTCTCTTCCCTAGGCGCCTAAGGGGAGAAATTGTTGAATGTGGGTCTTAGTCAAATTAATTTGTGAGATGCAAATTAAAAGATAACTTTATGATTAAAGTGAGGGTGAGTGAAGAGACACCAAATCTCAGCCACCCATCTAATCTAATCTCAGCCGTTAGATTAGAAAACTCCTCACCTTCCCTCATGAGGTTGATTAAGGCAAGTGGGCGCACCCATTCTTGGGTAAGAAGCAGAAGAAATCTTGGTGAGAGGCCAAGAGACTCTTGGTGAGATGCCAAGAGAAAGAGGAAGTTGAAGCATTCTTGTTGAGAGAACAAGAGGAGCTCAAGAATTCTTGTTGAGAGAACAAGAGAGAGCAAGAGAGAGGTCGAGATGAAGAAAAGAGATAGCAGTTGCAATTTCTGGGAGTATTGGCATGCATTCCAAGGCTGCCGAATAACATTGAGTGGCACAGAAATTGAATCTTAGAAGAGTTTTGGCACAAATTTCGTGACAGTGTGTACAACATTAATCGCTATACAGTTGTACGAATTTCTGGTTCAGAAATTGAGGAGCAAAGCTACAGGAATGTCCAGATAAGTTTGTGTAAATATCTGAAGATGAATAAGCTGTAAAGGAATTTCTCAGAAGCTCATAAATAATACAAATCCCTCTCTCACTGGTTTTCCCCTTGTGGGTTTTTCCAGGGTCAAAGTTAGACCGAATATCTTTGTGTCTATATTTTCTAAGTTTTGCATATTGCTGATATTTTATTTCTGCGTTGAAAATGATGTTCAGAATCCTCATGTTTCAGTTCTGAAATTTATTTTCTGTTAAGTT
>ML778825.1:738425-755612 GCA_009831015.1 Picea engelmannii | reverse complement strand
AAACACCACTGAGTCATATGATGAAACACTGCTATGAGTATATGCTGAAACACAGTGCTAAGTCATATGCTGAAACACCGCTATGAGTATATGCTGAAACACAGTGCTGAGTCATATCCTGAAACACCGCTGTGAGTATATGCTGGAACACAGTGCTGTAACAGATGCTGAAACACAGTGCTGTAACAGATGTTGAAACACAGTGCTGAGTCATATGCTGAAACACCACTGTGAGTATATGTTGAAACACAGGGCTGTAACATATGTTGAAACAGTGCTGAAACTGAGTTTGGCATTTAAATTTGACTAAAAAATCAGCGAGACTGAAACTGGGTTGGGATTTTGAAAAATTAACATGATTAACGTGCTTGTTGGCCAAGAATTATTGAAATTAGGTGACCAAGATTAAGGGTCTAAAAAAGGACCTGACCGAGATAGAAGGATCAATATTTCTGAAACAACTGAATGAGAAAGGCATGACAGGTGTTTTTGAGAAAGAACACTGAGGACAATGATCCTTTAAGGGGGAGGGAATTGTAACACCCTACTTCCCCCAGCTTGTAATCAATCATAAAATAGGATTACCATGCTAAGGCATGTGGATAATGTAAATGTATTATTGTTAAACTGCCCATAACTGACTGTTGGGGGGGTGAAGCCTTGAAGTACAATCCATGATATCTCTAGAGGAAAGAAATAAGTTAATGAATAAAGGACTAGTGGTTGAATTATTAACTACCCCCGTGAATGGAAGAATGGTCTAGCTTCAGGATGTTAGCTCGAAGTACCACAGAGACCTGCAGACCTGAGATTCCTTCTGACAGAAGGAATGGGTCAGGTTGGAAACCTTCCATAGGAGGGAAGGTAAGATACATACAGAGACACAACAAGAGATGCAAGGAGAGAAAAAGTTCGTAAGGGAGATGTGCGAACCGAAAGGAAGTGCAGAGAACATGACCCGAGGGACCAAACACGAGATTGATGCTGAGGAAGCATCTAATAAACCTTGTAGGGTCACTGAGACAAAGATATTCTCTATGAGAGATGTCGTAAACTCCCTAGTGATATCATGGCTTGGCACGGGGGTGGCCAAAGTGCTAAGAATGAATGCCTCTAAGCCTATGGTTGGGTGGAAAGGCACACACCCATAGTCAGTTAGTTGGAAGCAACTTGTAATAGATAAGTATACTATGAACAACCCAGGGATGTGTATGTCTACTTAATGGTTATATTGTATCTCTTTATTCTTGTTTAGATTGTGTATTTAAGCAAGTATGGAATTGTTTGATTTGTACATGTAAATGCCCGAGCCCTGTGGTGGATTAAGTTAAAATAAGAGGACTGTGAGTTCGTCGACCTTTGGCACAGTTACCCTAAGTCTCTAGGAGGATGGAGTTTGTTAATCTTAGGAGAGGTAGTGTAGATATTCACAGAATATCTATAGAGAGGGCATAGACTGATAACTCCTCAAGTTCTAAACTTGATAAAGGAGTGTAAGGGGTGTGCAGAAGACCCTTCTAAACATGAAGTTCAGGAGAAAGAGCGCAAAGCTCTTAATCCTTTAAGAGATAACAAAGCTCAGGGAGAGTAGTGAGGTTGAAGTATCGAAGGGTATGGTTCCTTTGTTTGGGAATATGAACAGAAAAAATCTGTTCGAAAGAAGCCACAGTCTATTGTGACCGTTGGATACAAGAAAGAGCGTGGAAGTTAAGTCTTGGAGTCATTCAGAATTTGTGAGTTCAACGAATTGAACAAGTTTTCCATAAGGGAGGAAAAATCCCCAAAGTTCTAAAGTCCCGAAGTTAACTCTAAACCTTAGCTCTGAGGATGCCCGGGAAACATCCTGACCGTCAGATCTAGGAAGTAGATGATAGTCAAGTTACCCGAACTATCGATGACTTAAGAATATGACAACAGAGATGGATGCGATCCATTTAATAGGAGGAGAGGCCATCCCAGTCGTCACATCAACTCAAATACTCATGAGTAACTGGAGTTACTAAATTAAACACCAGTCACATGATTTAATCGATAGTTTTAAATCATTGTAGAGCGAGAAGGTGAATTTAGCGGACCTGCTAGTTCAACACCCGTAGCCAACCCATGTCATTGATCTCATTGGGAATGGAAGATCAACAACTAGGATTAGACTAGAGTTGAGTGAGCACTTCCCATATTGCGGAGGTTGGACCCCACAATTACAGTTAACCATCGATCGACGGACACCTCGGTATTGGTCGGATCATGACCATTGGACTTTGAACCTTTGTGATATGGATGGCCATGAGCCCCTTAGGAAATATATAGAGTAACGGAGTCCTTCGGTATCGTCAGTCTGAAAGAATAAAAAAACTCATAAGAGATAACATTTTCAAGAGAAAAGGTGAGACCCTAGATAGTCAGGTTCGCAAGAGGAACAAAGGTTGAGGCATGTGAACATATACAAAAATATTCCAAGTCAGAAGAAGTTAAAATATCACGAGGAGGAGCAAAAAAAAGAGTCATATTGGTTGTGGGGAGAAGCCTGGATCGTTAGATCAACATCCAAGGGAACAGAGGATAAGCGCTAATAAGGAACATATCCTAACCATCGGATCTGAGTTCAAGGGGATGAAGTTGTCTGATCTAAGGTAAAGTGCATGAGTGTTAACCTTTGTGTGCACAAGAGGATTGACTAAACAAAGTCCCAAAGTCCAAAAGTGAGTTGGGACCATTCATTGCCAAGAGGGACAGGTGGTGCAAGATCCATAACCCCTGAGCGATATCTTGTGGTCAAGGAGAGTTTGAAATCACCAAAGTAAATACTGATCATTGGTCATCAAGGGAGGTACGTGTCCACAGATCCAAGGCTCTGAGAAATATCACTTCAAAGGTTTCAGTTGAGAGTTGAAAATCCCAAAACCTGAAGTCCAGAGTGAATCTATATCTTCAGATCTAGAGAGATGCCTGGTGATAGATCATGAGCTTCAAGAGGGAGAAAAGGTTGAGAGTTGATATTTTTGAACCCCAAAAATCCGAAGTGAATTTGAGTCGTCCGATTCAGAGAGACACATGACAGAAATCCATGCACTTCGAAGGAAGAATAAATTTGAGGTTTGAGAACTTCAAAGACCCAAAGTAAATGTCAATCGTCAGATCCAGAGGACAGGTGGCATAAGTCTATGGACTCTAAGTAAAGAGCCAAAGTAGGTCCTGGTCATTGATCGCCAGGAGGGGTATGTGTCGATAGATCAAAATATCTGGGTGAATGCAATTTGACAGAAATGAGAGCGTGGAAGTTTAAAACTTCTGAAGCCCGAAGAGCCGAAGATTTGAAGGGCCAAAGTGGATCTTGTTCATTGGTCAACAGTAGACATGTGTCATTAGACTAGATATTTCTGGAAAAACACTTCGAGATTTTCAGTTCAGAGTTGAAACTCCCGAAGCCCAGAGAGTCGGAGACCTGAAGTGAATCTGGACCATAGATCCAGAAGGGCGTGTGGTGAAAGATCATGGATTCTGGGTGGAAGCACTCCAGGAGAATGAAAAGGAGAAGAGTTTGAAAGCACCAAAGTTTTGAATCAGAATCTTGACCATTGATCGAGAAGTGAACTGAAGGCCATAGATCCCATCTTGGTTGAAAAGTGTTGAAGTCCCAAAGAGGACCAAGGCCGTTGATTTTGAGAGGACATGTGGCAAACGATCTTCCACTTTGGGAGAAATCAATTCGGAAGAAGGATAGGGTATTGAACAAGAAATCCCAAAGGCCGAACAACCATAGTTCATGCAAACCACCCGATTGAAAGGGACAAGTGGAGGATCAAAGGTCCCATCGCATTACGGGGATCAAAGGTGTGCAAACTTTAAAATGTTGAGGGCGGGCCGCAATCTAGAACACAGTTTTGGAGAAAGGACACGTGGAGGCTCAGGATGAATTGTGGGGTAAAAAGTAGTTTGGTTTCAAGCCACCCTTGGTTGTTCCCACAATCATGTGGTTACGTGAGGTTATCGCCCAAGGTCATATCAAGAAAGGGGATTATTAGAAAAGGAGCTAGTGCCCAGATTCTGAGATTTCGCAAGCGAGAAGATGAGGTTCGCAGGTACCTTTATACCCACAACAGGAAACCGAAAGGGTCTAGGTATAATTACAAAATGAGACCATCAAGGTCTCAGAGAGTCCTTTAGCTCCAAAATTGGATATCCTTGACCCAGAGGTCGGACTGGTTCCCCGAATTTCCAAGTTAGAAACCATGGATGGAGAATTTGTCAATTAAGGAAATAAAAAAAAATTATGCCCCGTTGTGGGTGTTGTTAGCACTTCGTAAATCTGTTCGACTGATAAACAGATGATGAAGGTAACTTTTTCAACCAACTTTGAGACCCAAAACTATCCTTTCGGATCTGGAGAGGGATCTCTTAGGAATGGCGTGGTATATGTGCAAGATATGGCTTTTGAAACAATGGCTAGATCTAACACCTATGATAATGGGTTTTGGTTATATTGGCGGAAGGAGGTGAAACTTGGGCTATGGAGTCGTTTTGAGGAAATGATGGAGATAAATGACTCAGTGACCATACTTGAGAGGATAAGGCTAGACGAGCAACAATATTCAGTGTAAAAATTAAATGAGGTGGGATAAAACACAAGAAATCAACTCAGGAGCATCGTTGTGGACAAATTTAGAGTTAGCTTGAGAGGAAAATGTTTTTTCTAAGTGGTACGAACAAGGGGCATTGTACAACAAATCTGCAGGTCTAAAATTTGTTCTGAAATAGATAGTATAATATATGAAACAAAAGGTAACATGAAACACATACACAAAGAAAGAGGCACAATACATCCGACTATCAAAACTAGAATCTTTTCATCAAGTCACGGGACCTTTGCATTAAATTTCGGTCAAAAACTTAGATTACATACAATAGCATTCATTTACTCAATTTGCCAGCTAACCCTGTTTACATGAAAATGATCCCCATATATAGAAAGATAATGTCACACTTGGTTGTTAGGGTCGAGCTACTCTCTCTTGGAATCATGGATCCATTTTCTTTGAAAGAGAACAATAACTTCAACGGATTAACTAAAAATAGAAAACCCAACTTTGCCAAATCATAATCGTAACCCAGATATTCTTTAAAATCATTGATCATGATCAAAATTCGACCCTATGGTTGTGATAAGTCATCATTTTCACTTCTGGACACTCCATCACCCCTGCACAACAAGTCTGCTATGTAACAGTAACCTACAACAAAAAATGAAGCAGAATGCATAGAAAACTGGGAAAATAGGCGTTAAATATGATAGCGTATCTCATTGATAAAAAACTATTTTTAGAAACTGATAGATATTTTGTACTTAATATCATTATAAAGAAAAGCCTCTCTCGGTTTCTCTAAATTCATCTCCATGTGGCCAGAATACGTGTCGCAAAAACATGTCTCAAACAGGAAATCATAAAAGATGAAAAATAGGGCTCAAATATTCATTTGAATCTCCAATTACATGACACATTTTGAAAATATGAGAGATTTTTTTATTATTTGTCTTGTCCTCAACAAAACTTCTCGAGGATTTTCAAAATTCCTCTCTAATTGGTCAGAAATTGATCTTGAAGTTGACCACTAAACCAATAATTTGCGCAGCACGACCTATAGCATGTGTGCAAGATAATCCTCTGCGTGAAAGCATCCTATGCACGACATCATCCCACTACAAAAATAAATACACTGCACAAAAGCATCCCACTATGTGGTGAAAACCACTATACAAAAGCATCATATGCATGACAACATCCCACTGTGCAACAAAATCCAATGCGCGATAACATCGTATGCACGATGAAATCTAGTGTGCGACAAAATCCTTTGTGCGGTGAAGTGCACTATGTGACAACATTCTTTGCACGGTGAAATCCACTGCGTGATGCGCAACAAATTTTGCAGCACATAGTTTCAAATGGAAATGGAAATAATAAATAATAAGCTTCCTTTTGAAACTGAACCTTGGAGATGTTAGATGATGCTAGGCATAAAAACAATATGGGTGTTAATTGGCATAACTTTGCAAATTTTTGACAAACCTCTAACCTTAGCCATGAAAATCATGGTGCTAACAGGTGTGTTACACATATCTTGCAAAATAGAGTTATACCATCAAACCATGCTACAACTCATCTGCATAGATTTCTTTTCCAAGGCTTTTACCACAAGTATGTGACATGTTCCACAAACAACTTGTGTATGTATGTGACCTTTCTATATGTCACCTCACATATGTATGCAACTTATTCCACATAATCCCATGTATGATTCAAAAAAATTCAAGATTGATCTTGCCTCATGGCTTCCATTATGTTTTGGTTGTTTAGTATTCTTCATCCACTTCTGAAGGTGTCCCAACTTCTTAGAACTTGACCTCTGAGATTCCATCTTTTCAATATTGTCTTTCTTCCTATTTTCATGTGTTTTTCTTAGCATGCTATATGAAGCACTCCTCATGGACTGTCTTCTTATTTTCCAGCAATCTTGGGATTTTTGGCCAAACCCACTGTAGTTGTAGCATCTCATGGTGTGAAAATGAACAACAATGTGTCCCACCCGATTACATCTCCAACATATTAGGTTGTTATGAAACCTTCCAACATCTTTCCTTGCATAATGTCTGCAATTCAAGTCTTCGTGACCATATTCATTACCTGAGAAGTAGTGACCATGAAAAACATTTTCATACCTTCGCTTTGGTGTCCACCTTGAAGGTTTCTCTCTTATGAAATTGCTTTGAGGTGTAAAGATGGATTCTTGACGTCTTCCTTTCTTTGTTATTTTTAAAGTTTCATTTCTTTGTGTAGATGGTAGACTTGCAGCATTACTTCCACCTTTTGAGAATGAAGGACTTACCTCATGCTTCTTAGAAGTGTTGGATTCAAGGTGTCTATCTTCCTTGTTGTATCCAAGACCTGATTTATCATTTGGTGATCTTTGACTATCCAAGATTTCATTCAAGATTGTTGAGTTGTTCATGAACTTGACATGAGTATTTGACTTCTCTACTTTCTTTTTGAGATCAAAAAATTCAACTTCCAACTTATGGCATGAATCTTCCTTTTCATTTACTTGATTCTTTAATAGTTCATCTACCCTTGTGGATTATTCAAGTTGAGTCCTTAAATTTACATTGATTTTAATATCTTCAATGATTTCCCTAAGCTCATCATCTACCTTCTTCTTTTCCTCTACTTGACTAGTTATATCATTCTTTAGTTTCTTGATTTCTTCTTCTTGCTTCATGAGTATTTGCTCCAGTTCCGTGATATGCCTTGGGTATTTTTCTAGGACCTCCCTAGTGTATTTTTCAAGATACTCAAAGGAAATTGAACCGTATCCTATTTCCATGCTAACTTATTTTAAATTAGTTATAATTTTATCTTTAATCTCTAACAAATCTTTCTCTTCATTATTTACAAATTCTATAAAAACTTCTTCTATATCTTCTTCTTCTTTTGTAAGAGAACATTCAACTTCACTAGGAGTATTGTAATCATAATATTTTGGAGAGTCTTTAACTTTATTTTCCTCGATGGGATTTTCTTCTTTATCTTGGTATACCTTCTCTAGCTTCAGACATATATCCTTGGTGGAAATACATTGTCCCATGATTTCTTTGATAGAACTTGAGAGTCCATTGAAAATGTTCTTGAGAGCTAATGCATACTTATTCTTTTCTTCCTTTTGTGTTTCAAACTTTGACTTATTCTTCAAGGGAACTGATCCATCAATCACTGAAATCCAAACACCTAATCCTTTTTCCTTCAAAAACCTTTCATTTCTATTCTCCATTACAAGTAATCTATCTCATCAAAGAGGGGAACTTCATCTGCATGTTCATCCATTTGTGTGTCCATAGATCTCCTTCAATCTTGTAAGGCTTATGATGAAGGCCTTCTCTTATACCAATTGTTGGACACACTGACCACACTGAGAGGGAGGGTGGGGGGGGGAGGTGAATCAGTGTAGGGCTCTTTTAACAACTTCTTTACAAAACATTTTTTTTAGCAATCACCATTTACTCTATATTCATTACTTTCGTTTATAACTAGTTAACTGTATGTAATCATATCTCAGCAACAAACATCATCAATAAACCATCACCTTAGAGAACACAAGGAACATAAGATATATTTATAAGTTTATTTATATTATAGACTACAATCCTTGGGGTTTATCGGCATCAACTGAAAAGAGTAAAAACTCCACAAGAGCACCAAATCTCAATGAAAGACTCAACTTGTAGATCTCAACACCAACTGAGATGTGAGAAATCCAATCCTCAAGCACATGACCATGCTTGTGGACAAAAACAAATATGTCTACAGGTACGTGACTTTTCAATAGTTCAGTATGTGTATGTACATGAACTACCTATTCTGAAGAACATGTATGTATGTGCTCTTCCTTTTGTCAGCCTTCATACACCTTCAGAAACTAGGGTTTTTGAAACTTCAACCTTCTAACCCTTCAAACCTTTTTTGCCTCTATCACATCCACTTGTAACCTGTCACTATAATTTTCTTGGCATTTCTCAATCTATACCATCACCAATCAAAAACATATATATACCATCCAACAACCTATGCATGATCCTCCTGCATACACAATCATGGATCATGGATATCTCACAATTAGAACAAAACTAAACTACTCAATGTTACGAGGGAAAAACTCTCTATGGCCAAGGGTAAACCACAACAGACAGGTATGAATATAGAAACCAACTCAATTCCAACATATGCTATATAAACTAATGTGCAAGATAAGAAAGAGGCCCACCTCGATCCAATGTTTGATGATGTTCCACCATTGAGCACTTTGTCCCAAAGATTTATACCTACAATAAATTCTTAACAAACGAGCATAGAAAGTACATAATGATGATATAAAAGGGGTTAGCACATTAGATATAATAATTCATTAATAAACATTACAAACATTCCCATGGATAATAATCATATATTTTCACGATACCAATACGACAAGAAAGGAGTATTTCTATTAATAATTGATCAACAGAAGTGACAACAATATAGAGTTCCATGTCGGCACGGTTCGAAACCAAGGAACCAAGTTCCTTCCAGCTAGGCCTGCATCACTTCAATACTCCACCAAAGGCAAGCTTATAGGAGAGAGACAATGAGGTTCTCTCAACAATAAGGGAAGAGCTTGGGGGCTGAACACTGTGTTCAAACTTGAGAGACAAAGGGATGCAGACTCAATATGAAGTAATTTATCTAGAGTAACTTTTCTCTCAAAGTTGAATGCTTTCTCCTATTTTCCATAGCTTGGAATTGTTCTTTTATAGCCTTTAGAATGCAATCGAAGAGTCGAGTCGGAACGTTTCCAGTATATGGAAGGCCAAGGATCAGAGATCTCTTGTCGTGACATGGAAACCCAACTTCATTTTGTATTTTCTAGCACAAATCCCGATGTACATAGGATGTAGTGGAGAAGATAGTGTATACTCATCTTGTATAGTATATAGGGAGAGTATATGTGGAAAAATGTATATTTTTGGCTATGAATTCATCAAAAAGGGTTGACAAGTCTACACAGGGAAATGAAAAAAGGCCCTCTATGCAAGTTAACAATGGTGAGGAAAATATTTCTATAACAGATGCCCCCTAATGTGTGAGATCATAGGAGTATCTACGATGGTTGAAATACATTATAAATAACCCAGAAGTGGAGTGGTAGAGAACCAACTAGGTGAACTAGATTGCTCATTACATTCTATACTGAATTTGCATACATGGTTGCTAAGAATACAATGTAGATCCATGTGGAAAATATACCATATAAGTGTCCATGGCCATGAATAGGAAAATACAAATGTGGTTATATGCCAAAAGCTATAATAGTCACGAACAAGGCCTAGTAAAACCAGTCTCAAAATCAATCTAAAGATATCTGTATACCATGGATTACAATTTGATCTCCCATGATTAGTAAATTCAATTAGGTGTTGGTCCAATGAAAGGGAAGCAATAGCTCAGGAAAGCTTCGTCCATGTAGTGATGTCTTCAAGTCTTCTACACTATCCGCCAAGGGTGCAATTCTACATCATGTGAATAAAGGAGTTGAGGTAGAACACAATGAGACATCGTTTTATTACCAGTCATTGAGGTATATCGTTAACAAACGCGAGACAACCTACCAATAATGAAAGTAGGTATCAAGGCACAGAGTACATTTATACAAGTGAGAATAAAGGAGTCGGTGTCAAACACTTGAGAAATCCATTGATCAAGGGACATTGATGTATTCCCATCTGTCAACGGCGAGAGAGCTTGCCACTAATGACTGCAAACCTCAAGGTACTCATAAAACTCTAGGTCCCATATCCAGAATAAATGAGTTGAATTCGATGGAAAGAGACCCACTGAAAGGAGATAATTAAGGCATATCTCATCAGTCATCATGAGGAACAAAGAAGGAGCTTCATGATTTGGTGGAGATTGGATGAAGAACATCTTCATGAACCAATGACCCTGTGCATCTTTTGTGTGTGCCAAATGCAAGCAGGACATGAAAAGGACCCTCTAAATAGAAACCAATGATGAAAAATGATGACAAAGGCGAGGATACCACCAATAAGGTTAATGGAATCCAATACATGACACAAATCCCAAAGTGTGAATATATGTCTTGCCGTCAAACACAAGGGAAACCACCCAGTCAATGACCAATGATGAAATGTCGATTTTTGGGTTCAAGGTGACCTAAAAATGATGAAAGTAGGGAGAGGGTGCTTGATAAGACCATAGTATCATGTGATTCTGAGAAAAAATGAGGGTATGACCGACATGCAAAGTCAATATTTCTGAGGAGTGGTCGACACAGGTTGATAGACTTCCTTTGAACAAGAGCATGAGACATATGGTGGAATCTAGCAACATAGACTTAATGATGTGACTATTAGATGCAGGAGGCATCAATAACGTTCTCTATAGGGATTGGAAGAGTAACCATCCGGTAGACAAAACTCTGTAACGAGATCATCCTCATAAGGCCATGCTAAACCCAAAATTATGATGATGCAAGGACTCAATAATTTTGTTCTCTTTTCAAAGGTGACACAAATACTGCCAATTATAATATATTACTCCCTTCCTGCCCATATTTTTTTGTTTTTCATAACAAATGAATTCTATGATACAGAGGAGGAAACGAGTGTCGCAAGTAAGAAATACTAGTTCCAGCAGTGGAACGTACCTATGCTCAATGCAAGGAAATGCATGCAGGATATGGACACTCGGGGTGATGTTCCCTCCAGCGTATAGGGTGTCAAATTATGAAGGATATAAACAAGGCTCTGCTTGGTTGAGGATGCAAAAAATTCTTAGGCAACGGTTTATAATGCAAAGCGAGAACTGGCTAAAGGCTAAATACTGCAAGTGAGGGCATGAGATGCAATCACAACTTAACGCCAAAAAATATCCTTTTTTATGTATTTTAGTCTACTTGGTGTAAAAAAGGGATAAACTTATGCCAAATAGATGTCTTTTCAAATCCAATTTTACGAGTGTGAAAAAGACAATTTCACTCGGAAATCTTTTCTATTTTTGATAAAGAGTCAGAAAAGAGCTTAACTAATACTCATGACCTTTCAAATCCAATTTAATGAGTGTGAAAGGGACAAATCACTCGACAATATTTTGGGTTTTTAGATGAGTCAGAAAAGAGCTTAACTGAGACTCTTTTTTGGGAGTCCGCGGGGAATAAGGCCACATGTGCATGAATGAGAGATGAGGCTCATCATAAGGTCATGTATTGAATTATAATGGACTTTCAGTCCTAAGGAAAAACTCGGCACCCATATTTTGGCAAGTCTCTACCATTTATTAGCGACACTATTTATAGCAGACGGGAGGTTCTGTGTCGTAACAAATGGGTTCATTCCTAAGGCGTAAAAAGCAGTAGTCGAAGGATAATGCAAAAATGCATTATGGATTGGATACCTATCCTATATGATAGGTTATGAAAATACCTGCTTGAGGTGATGAATGGTCAATCTTGACGTGGAAATCCACAAGAAAAATGAGTCAAAACTACAAAAAACCACCTCAAAACCACTCTTGAATTAGTCCATTAGGTTAAAACATAGCATGAAACTATATAAAGTGGGTAAAAATAGATTATAAATAGTAATAAAATAAAAAATTAATGTATCATTTTGATTTTTACCCAAATAGTGCAATTTGGACCAAAATACCTCCAAGATTCAAACGACGATTGCGGGAGCATCTGGCAATCGTGAACCGTTTGGATCAGGTAACTCTTCATATCATTCTCTTCAAATTGAGTGGATTACATTTTTGAATTAGGTTTCCATTTTTTAGTTTTTGAGGGAGTAAACTAGGATTTTCAGTATAAGCGGGTTTCCTTGTATAGGTCACGTGTATGACTAGTTAATGCCCCTATGTGAACCACATGGAGTGTGTATTAAACCCTACACGTGACTGTGTGCAAAGAAAGTCGTGTATAGGTACACAAATGACCAAAAGAGGGGTTCTAACTCAAAACATTGATTTGATTTTTGTAGGATGGTCTTGGAATGGAGAGAGCGAGAGCATGAGGACGTAGATGCAGTTGTGGATCAAGATCCAGTGGCTCAATCAGATCTAAAAATATGTGGCTTGTACAAATTTTGGGCTCTCAAAGGAATGAGGGCCGAAGTGAGGTTGTTGGAGATGTTGGTGGGTTAGTGGGACCCTGATAGCGAGAGCTTTATCTTTGATGGAAAACCATTGAGGATCGAAGTAGAGGACATCTACTTCTTGACTGGTCTATCACACCAAAGGGAGGTTGTGAACCTCAAGTCACATGGAGTAGGGAATGGGATGAAGATTGAGGAGTATATCGATGCCCACTGTGTAGCAGGGAATCCCAAGGTGGGAAGCCAAGTCCCCATCCAGGCAATAAGTAACCTCATTTTGAAGATCATTATGCTTGTACTTACTAGGATCATAGGTTTGGCCTCGTTGCATCAAGCATCGAGACCGCTTATGTTTTACATAGTAGAGTGTGCTAGACCCATTGTCTATGATTGGTGTACCTCACTGCTAGCTAATATTAAAGGTCAGTTAATAGAGTGCAAACAGGGGAGTAAGTGAAACTTCAGGTTTGCCTCTATTCTTTGCAGTTTCTTTTTCGAGCGGGTTCCATGTGTGGGACCTAGAGTAGAGATCCTTCCTAGAGAACTATGTGATCCAGCCATGGCGCAGTGGATCAAGGTCATGAGACAGTAGGGGGGAGGTAGGGTATGAACGCCCTACAATGATGTTTTTTTCTTCTAGTGGCAGCAGAAAATCATTTCTCTAGACAACTATCCCTATGTGGGGATCAATTTCAGAGGATATCTTGATATGCCACTTCCACCAGGGGCCACCTATGGTGATATAGGTAACACGTTTTTTCAAATATTTCATTTTTTTGTATTTTTGTATTTAGGGAACAAAAATATTTTTGAATGGTGTTTAAATATTAACTAGATTCTCGTGTAATTGCAGACGTGGGTCCGTGATGGCCAAAGGGATTCCTACGACATAGACAGAGGAACCGAGGAGATGAGGCGGCAAGAGGAGAAGCTAAGAGAGTCCTACCGAATGTGCAAGGTAACCTATCTCGTTTGACACAGAGGATTCCTATGGTTTAGGTAGAGGATCTACCTGAATCCATCCAGCGACAGGTGGTTGGTACACCTAGAGCATGGCTACGAATCTTCCAGCGTCTCACAAATGTTGTGGTTTGCTACCATGACACACATCCGACACCATAGACGTAGATGTTGTGGGATATGTATATGGGCTATATATGTGTATTGAGGGTTTTAGCCTCAATTTTATAATATAAACACCATATTTTGAAATATATAAAAAGGGATCTTCGACTTTACGTATATATTACAATGTGTACATTGATTTAATGGTTTTCTTTGCTTTATTAATGTGACAAATGCCAATCTAAAACATAATTAGCGTAGGCATCAGATACATGATTAGAACTCCTAGGAATGTGATAATATGTAATAAAATCAAATTGTTGTTCTAAAAGACATACCCGTAGGAATCGATGGAGTAAAGTAGGATCACACATGCGGTAACGACTATTCAACTGACATACTACTAACTGAGAATCCAGGCGAACTTCTAAAGAGCGGATACCATGTGCGATAACGTCGCACAAAAGTTCTATGATGACTCTATATTCGGCCACGTTATTCGTGGATGGCCCTAGGCATACACCACTTGAAGACACTAGCATACCCTTGGATGAGTAAACTACCCAAGTGACGGAGGCCAAGTTTCATGTATTATGATTGGCTCTGTCTGTGAATCCTAGGTAGACCGAAGACTCCGTTGACATCTGCCAACAAAAGGGAAAAATCGATAAGCAAGCCAAAGACAAAATAAAAGGGAAAAAGAGATGTATATACACTAAATTTGCATTAATATACAAAGAGTTCCACTAAATCCTAGGGCTCAAGCATAGTACCTTTTCAAGTAGAGCCCATTTCTGGGCTCGCCCAATTTATTCCCTTCATTATCTTCTAACTCGTAGGCTCATTTTTCCAGAACACGTCGCACGATGTAAGGACTGTGCCACATGGGGTTAAACTTGTCTGCCCCTAATGATTCTTTGTCTTGGTCATACAAGAGGACCAAGTCACCCTCAGCATACAACCGGGGATAGACAGATTTGTCATACTGAACCTTGACACGTTTCTTGTTTTCCTCGATAGCCGTAAAGACGTTTCGACGCTTCTCATCAAGACTCTCTAGGTGCACAAGGTATCTCTCTAAGTATGAAGTTTTAGGTAGGGTCTCGACTGCCAACTTGAGATAAGGGATTTCACATTCAATAGGAAGAATTGACTCCACACCATGCACTAACGGAAAAGGGGAAAAACCAGCGACAGTCTTAACTGAGGTTCGGTATGCCTAAAGTGCGGGATATAGCATGATGTGCCAATTATAATTACTTCGATTGACATTTTTTTGCAAAATGGTTTTGAGAGACTTATTGACAGCCTCTACTTGCCCATTTTCCTGGGGGTAATAAAGGGATGAATGACCATGTATAAAACCCACCTTAGATGCTAGTTCTACAATCATTTCATTCTAAAAGTGACTTCCATGATCAGTGAAAATATCACTCGGGATACCGAACCGAGTGATAATTTGGTTGAACACGAAGAAGGATGTAGTCTTACCATCAAATTTTATAGTAGGCATGGCCTCGACCCACTTAGTAAAGTAGTCGACCACCATGATAATATGTTGATGCCCCCCAGCCGAAGTTGGGTTACAATTGACGAAATCTACCCCCCACTTGGTGAAGGGACCGAAAAAAATGACTGGGTAAAGAGGGGATGGATGCGAGCACATTTTTTGAGTGAACACCTAGCAGGGGTGAAACTTCTTAACCGCTTAGATACAATCTTTAAATATATTAGGCCAGAAATAACCAGCTCACTAGTTTTTTGGGGTTGTCGCAAGCCTGGATAAGTGACCACCACAAGCCCCTTTGTGGAAATTGTTTAGGAATGACTTGACTTCCTCGTGATTTAAGCAACGACGCAAGATATTATCTACTCCTCGATGATATAAAGTGTCACCAACTGATCAGAATCTGGACCAGGGGTCTAAAAAATGCTCAATTTTCAAAGTGCTCGGAATGCGACGAAAACGGTGCCATTGCGTCCGTCTCGTTCTCTTGATTCCGGCGGTATATTTATTTTCGCAAACAGAGTCCGTATGGAGAAGTTATCGAGGTTTGTTCGCCGAGCCAAACAGGGAAAATTTTGATGCTGATTGTACCTGTCCGTACAGTCTGTACAGGACACGTGGTAGGACCGTACAGCCTACATGGCCGTCCGTACAGGACATGTGGTGGCTCCAGGGCGTGACACATGTCATGCATTTATGGGATTTTCGGCATATGGCTTGACCAATCTTGAGGTGACACGTGGCACCAGGGTGACGTCAGCATCCTGCGTGGCCTGGTGACATGTCAGTTGAGTTGGCAGTATGATGATGTGGCGCTTATGGGTTGGTTGTTCGTTGGCGCATTTTAATTGGTTGACATGGACAGCTGGGCGAATTAAATTGTGACACGTGGCTTATAATTGGGCGAATAGAAAGGCGCCACGTGGCCCAATCAAGGGCTGCCACGTGGCACCCAGTTATTGGCTGTTGGTTATTTATTTGGTTTATCAAAATTGAATGGAGGCCGAGGGGTTCGACCCCCGGACCCCCTCCTTTTATACAAAGCTTTAACAAAGTCCATTATACCAACGCGCCACTCACATGGTTCTTAATTGCTATATGTTTGAAATTTTATTTCAATTCGAATATGGTATCCGGTGGGGGGTCGGGCCGGGGCCTAGCCCTGACCCCCGGTTCTATTGCAAACGCATACGACTATGCCAATGTATATCGCGCGGGGTGCTAAAATGTATAGCCGTGGTTTTATAACCTTTCATATGACTGTTCAAGTTTATAGCGCGGAATTTGGTTTGGATTGTGTTAAACAAAACCATATTATATATATTTGTGTGCCATTTGCGCGGGAATTTTAATGTTTGGTCCACTGTTATATTTTATATAACATTTATATGTGACCACTTTACACGGGAATGTGTGCGCGGTTTGGATTTCCCACAAAGCCACGGTTTTATAACCGTTCACATGTTATGCGCACGGGGTTTAATATTAAACCGTGGTATATGTTAACATGTGACCGAAACACTTTGCTAGCGGTTGGCGCGCTTTTGGGCAGAGTCCTCCTTTTTTGGCATTTTGCTATTTTTAGCTTGGCTAACTCCCGCTACTCCAATTTTGGTGGAGTTTTGTTGAGGAAAAGAAGGAGGAGTTAGTTATTGGCATATCTTTGGCTAGGGAAAACCATTCTTCACGTTTTTTGGATGGATTTTGGGTCTCTTCGACCTTCTGGAGCCAATGGAGCAGGTTTCAGAGCCATCTGAGGTCATTTGCAGGTGAGTTTGCTTCGTGGAAGTTCCAGGGCCACCAGGGCCATTTCAGTGCTTGAGCTGTTGGAGGCATTGCTCTGATGAGCACATAACCATTTGCTGAGACTGAATAGTCATTTATGACTGTTTATTATGCTCTGAACACATTGGGATAGGTT
>ML778825.1:718396-737111 GCA_009831015.1 Picea engelmannii | reverse complement strand
AGAGGTAACTTTATCCAACCGCTTTTGAAGCTGGGATCTAGCCCTTCCAACTTCAGAGAGGGATCTCTCTATATGATTTAGATATGTTTCAAATTTTTTAAATATTAGGCTAGGTAAATAAATAAGTTGGTTTTTTTGTCGTAGTGTTTGTCAAGTTGGCTGAGATAGTCTACACATCCATTGGGCTATGGGGTCTGTGTCATAAAAATGAAATCCAAACCAGAAAAAACAAAGAAACCTTTCACAGGGCGAGATAATATAATCATTGGATTCTTTAGTAGCATAAATGAGGAATAGCAGAAAAGATGAGGAAGACAATTACAACAAAGAAGCAATTAAGAATTTCTTTATTGTAAAATGAGAAGATAAAACACTAAAATCTTTTAAGTCATAAATAGGGTATATGAGATAAATCCTACAACGTTCGTTACTTCCAAAGATTAGATTTAGAAAACAATGTGATAACAAAGCTAGAATAACGTTTAACTTAGAGAGAAAAACATCACCAGTGAATACACACAAGAATCTTGTAAAATGCCTCTTTGTATTAATGGGAGATCTCTTCAAAAATATTACAGTCTGATAGCTTGCAGGGAATGAAGATCAACAACCCTCAATAGTTCGAAAAATGAAGTATTTATAACCCAAAATTACAAACAATCCTGTCATCAAAGATCAGGACATGGTAAATCTATTTTTAGCCTAACTAACTTAACAAATTACATAAATCTAGGAACTGCTTGATGATGTGTCACAGCTGCACGCTGTTTTCTGGGTGGACGGTTGGTGAGGCCTCTACAGGACCTCATCTAAATGGAAAAATGAATGGGCTGGGACAACTCATCTACTACTCGATCAGATGATAGAGTTCTTCCCATCGAAGATGACTGGGAATGTTGACTTTGAGAAGCCTTCGATAAAATTCATCCATTTCTATGTACTTGGCAAAGGTAGGTTTGGTGGTGAAGATGTATCGAATCTCATGCTGAATACTGATGTCCAACTAAAGAGCATCTAGAAATTCCTTGCCAGTGATGCTGCCTTGAATTCCTAAAAACTTTGAACTGTCCTTAGCCACATCGGCCAGTCTCTTTTTATAGTCTGGGAGTGTCATCAATTTGTGATTAATTACCTTCAGAATAGGAAGACCTTTCTTCTGTAGAGACTCAATCTTATTGAAAAACCTTTGTACCCCTAGGTCCATGTCCTGAACCTTTTCTTCCAGCTGAAGCATCAATCCTCTCTTGGTCAAAACTCTCTTGACCTCAAGGATGGTCTCTATTCTATCTTCATTTTTCATCTCTTCCAGCTCCTCCCTGGTCTTAGAATTTATGAACTTGATGATTTCATTAGCCTGTGTGGGCATCTCTCCCAATTCCGATCTAATCTTCTCAATGGCCTGTTTGCTTCTCTGCACCAATTCATTTTTCTCAAACATGATCTGTATCATGGGCCATATCTCGTTCATATACTTGGTGATGTCTATCCAGACACTTTCTTTAACTTCGGCCAGAGTTTTACCTACCACTGTTTGCTTCCGAAGCTATTGTAACTCTTGTTTGAGCTGGTTTGACACCTGCTTTTCCTTGGAGAGGCTAATCTGATAGGAATATTTGAGTTCCTGAAGGTTCTCAATCTTCCTTTTGAGCCTTCTAATCTCTGTTTCCTGCAGGTTCATCTCTTCCATAGATTTGGCCAATTCGATTTCCTTTTCCAGAGTTGTCAGTGGATTCGTCGATGGGACTTATGTTACTGATGTTGTGCTCACTCCTGAAAGTGTAACTGCACTCAATGGAATGAATTCCATTGGATTCAGCCGTTCTTTCTCTTTTACTAGCTTCTCCATCTCAGCTTCCATTTCCTTTGGTTGTGCATTCTGCTCCATGATTAGTTTGAGCATTTCATCTTTTTCTCCTTCCATCTTTGCTATTTCCTTCACCTGTGAATCCTCTGTTGGTGGGAGTTTCAATTGTTTCCTTAAGGAGGCTATGCCAGCATTTTTCTTTTTAATCATCTCCTCAACTGCTTTCACGTTCGAGGGATCGTACCTGATCTTAAGGACCAATTCCTCCAAAGTCTTGATCCTGTTGTCCTTGGCAAAGGATGATATCTTCTCCAAATTCAATTGTGTTTGGACGTTGTTCAGGGACACTTGCAATTTGGACGCAGTAGTGGAAGCATGTGACAGTGTATAGAAAACCATTTCTCCTGTTTTCTTGTGCAGATCCATCTAATCGGCCAGATGCACATCCTTAGTCTGGAATTCAAAAGTGGCACTTTTGTAATCAGTGATTACCTTTGGATCCGAAACTAGTTCTTGGAGGAATTCCATATGAATTCTTCCCTTATCAGTGTGAAATGCCGATAGCAGCCTATGTTGTGCAATTGATGTCTTCTTCCAGAATTGGGCACAAGTGTTGTTGGTCAGAGTCTGATTCTTTTTCTTGATCAGATCGTATTTCTCAAACATGCTTAGCTTCGGTCCTATCTTTCCTGGCTGGGTGGTTGATGGAGTATCTGTAGATTTCTTCAGCAACACTGAGATTATGATATGCTGGAGGCTTGCACTGAGGGGCGGCCTATCAACCTTGGTCACTGTAGTAGATGGAACTTCCTTTTCCCCAGTCGGGTCGGGAGATGAACTAGTTTTAGGCCTCTTGGTATGTAGATGGAATTCTTTTGATGATACTTCAGTGATAGGCGGTGACAAATCTTTCCTAGGCCTTTTCTCTTTCAAAACCTGTGGTGTGGTTGTTTGTGATACAGTGGCCAAGGGATCCTGTTGTTCTACTTCGACCAAAGTGTTTGGTTCCCATTCTGTCTGATTTGTGAATTTCTCGAGTTCAGGCCTAGATTCGTGGACATACGGGATATTCTTATTTTTCACCCTCATCTCGGAGATAATCTCGCATGGATCGTAGTGCCATGCGAAACTCATCTCGAAATTCATTTCCTTCAGAAGCTTGTCTTCTTCCTCTTCGACGCCTAGATTATTTCAGATGAAAGAGAAAATATGCCCTTTGATTCTGAGTTGTTTCTTTTTCTTTAGAGACGCAAAGTGAATATCATCAGAGTTTATCATCTGCCTTATGTACTCTAGAGAAAAAATTATGATAGGCAGGTATTTAGGCAGCTTATACGGGGCCAATTCGCACCCATATACTCTGATCTCAGTGTGATTTTCATATAAATACCAATCACCAGTCTTGGTGTTATCCGAGAGATGCAGGATCCTCTGAACTTCATCATTAATCCTAGGTTCTGGCCTGTCGCTAAGCATACTTACCACTGGGTGATAGAATTGCTTGATGAACTGCTTGAAACTGAATTCTGTGGAATTATTCTTGAGCAAGGAGGTCCATGTGGTTATTGGATGGGGTTTGCCATCTTTGTCCATCTTCTGCATGGAAAAATCAAATTTGTCTGCTTGGAAGAAAATGAACAATTACGACAGTATTGAAGAATACCAGAACATGCCTTCCGTGATGAAATTGACAAACTGTTTGTGAATATTGTTCGCCAAGAACATGCTGAAGTTGAACTGGGTAGTGGGCTTCTCATCGGTGGAGAAAATGGACAAAAATACCAGAATGGGTTCATCTACCCACTGATCCGAATAATAACCCAACAAGGTGCATAGGGACGAGATAATCTAGTTTCCTTTGGTCAAAAACATGGAAGAAGGATAAGGGGGATTTGTAGCGGGTAATTGAGTGGATGGTGGGAGGAAAAGATCAAATATTTGAGCTCTTTGAGGGAAAGTCATCTTTTGGTATAATTCTGTGAGAATTTCAAGGTTAAAAGGTGATGCGGAGTCAGCTCAGGATATTTGCATTATTTGGTCAATGGTTTCAAGCGTGATGAGGAAAATAACTTCTCCAGATGAGGAAATGATGGCTCTTTGCTCGGGAATGTAGTGGGCTTGGAACTTGAGGGAAAACTCTGGAAAAGGCTGAATCTGAGGAAAGAAATACAGGGGTAGGTTGGACTCCCAGAGTCCAATTTCATCACTCTGGTCTAGGAAAACTTCTTTGAGCCATGACTGAAGGTCTACGAAATCAAAATCACACTTTGTATCTACGATCAAGTGATCTTTTTTGGCCAGTGGAATCCTGTCAAGGTTGACAGGAGGCGGGAGAAATAGATTCTCCTCTCCTTTTGCTTGTTTTGACTTTGGTGCCATTACTGTAACAGTACCTGCAAAAAACAATGTTAGCGGGGATGACTGTAGATGGGGGCGACTGACTGAAATGGAGAAAAACAGTGTAAAATTATCTGGTGCAATGAGTGGGTAAATGGTGAGAACAAAAGAAGAGTGAGGGTAGTTTTGAGTAAACGGGTGTCCATTGGGAACGGGGGACAGGTCAGCTGGTTAACAGATAGGTTATCTAGTAATAAATGGCCAACAGATCACTTAGAGTGTGAGATGGCAGGTGACAATGACTGAGGAATATGGATGGGTGAAGTGGCGGTTACCGATTGGGGTAAAAATCATGTTGAGAGGGCTTGCCACGAGTGAATGGGGGGGAAGGACTGTCATAAATTATGGGATGTGACTCTTTTGGAAAGGTGGATGATGACGTCAAGAGGTGACGAAGGTATGTCACATAGTAGGAGGCGGTGGGACTTGGGACTGGTAGATTCATGCCACGTATAGATAGGGGCCTGCCAGAGGAAATATTCCATTCCAGACCCCCCCCCCCCCTTAGTTAAAGGAAGATCAGTGATGGGGGGTTTGAAAAACACCTTGAGCCATTTTTCTGTGTGCTGGCCTTCTGACCGTAGATCTATGCGTGTCCTTTATCACACATTCCGGACCCCTCCCCCCCTCCATTAAAGGAAGAACAGATGGGGGGGTCCAGAATCCAATATAGACCATAGATCCGCACTCTTAAACTTGGTCCATCCATATGTGCGCATGTATTATCAGCGATTATGGAACCCCCCCCCCCCAGAATGGTCGGGGGGGGGTCCGAAAAAATCTGACCACCGTAGATCCGGGTGTAATTATCTGAACCATTGATATATGAGCGGAGCATAAGTGAGGGCGAGGAGAATACATTCACCGAAGAACTTAGGATAAGTGCATTTCGCAGATTTTTTCCCAAGGCTTTTCATGTATACACCACCACGCGGCTAGACAAACAACATTTTAAGCATCTGAAACATGGTGCAACATTGATCATCCAGCTGGTTTTATTGAAGTAAAGAAACTAGCCTATACTCTAACCTAGCTTCCTATGACAATTAACCCAGATTAGACTACTGGGCTAAGAACTTACTCTACCCTGGGGCTATCTGACCAAGATTAGATAGTCTGGCCAGATTTATTCACTAATCTAACCTAGATACTTTGGCTAAGATTGAACGGTTTAGCCAAGCTTATTCACTAACCCTATCAACATCAATTTAAAAAAGAACTTGGCCATGCTTGAAAGGTATGGACCAAGTTACTATTATTGCATGGGGATTTATTGAAATTCTTTTATGCCCTCTTTTCTTTTTCTTTTTATTTTTCAAATTATTTGCAAAATGAAAAATCATTTGTCAACAAAAACACTAGAGAGAGATAATATTCCAGTCACTAGTTGATACTATAACTTATAGGGTGATAAAAACGGCTCCACTGGGGATGTTACTTTCCTTATGAAGTGCCAAAAATCCTGGTTCTTGATGTTCTGAAAATTTCTGCCTAGTCGCCTTCGTTGATTGATTGGTTTTATTCTCGAAAAATGGAAAAACAGTGGTCAACGGCTTAGGTCCATCTCTTCAGACTTCAACCAACTGACTAAAGTTATTCACTCAGAAAATGCAAGAGAAAAATAAAGATGGTATGTACAATGGAGAGTGTAACCTCGAGTCTCTACTGAGGCGGTAAATAATGCTTCAACATTCTTCCATTTACAGGTCCTCCTGGAAGATCTGTCCCATCAGCGTTGTTTAGCAAGAAAGTGTTATTTCCTCTGAATGCTTGAATCTTGTATGGTCCCTTCCACAGACTATCAAATTTTCCATGCTTTCCCTTGTCTTCATTTCAGGCGTCCCATCTCAGTACCAAATCTCCTAGCTCAAAATCATCTTCCTTGGTTCTTTTGTCAAAAATATTCTTGATGCTTTCTTGGACTACCTGGGTCTTGTTGAATACCTCTTCCATATACTGCTGCAAATAGATCATCTGATTGATCCTTCTTTGTGAGTCGTTTGGCTCAGATTGTATGTATTGAAGCAATTTCATGACAGGGACTCCTAAGGAAGTGGGAAAAACTGATTCTGTGCCATAGACCAGCTGATATGGTGACATACCGATTGACCTTTTGGTGGTCATTCTGTCAGCCTGTAATGCGAAAACCAACTTGTTTTCCTGAAATGTCTTCTTGATGATATTTACCAGGGTTTTGTTTGAGGATTCCGCCAGCCCATTCCCCTAAGGGTAGTAAGCTGTGGAATGTCCCAAACCAATATGATATTGGTTGCAGAAATCTATGAGTTTCTTCGATCGAAAAGCAACTTCATTATTAGTTATAATCTTTCTAGGACATCCAAAGTGAGAAAAGATATTATTTTCAAGAAATTTAATAATGACAGAATCAGTGGCTTGCCTGCTTGGTACTGCTTCAATCCATTTTGTAAAATAATCTGTGGCAGTAAGAATCCACCTGTGCTGTCTTGAAGAAGGGGGATGTATTTCTCCAATGAAGTCCAATCCCCATTGTTGGAAAGGGGCTTTAACTGAGATCGGTTTCAGGGGTAGAGGAAGGAGTTTCCTTTTTCCTTCAAATAGATGACATTGATGACATGAAGTCACTTTATGATGTACATCAGCGAATAAGGTGGGCCAATAGAATCCAACTCTGAGGATTTTGTTGGCTGTAGCCTTCCAGTTCAGATGACCACCACAATATCCTACATGAAACTCTTGTAATGCATTGTTAGCTTCATCTTTCAATAGACAATTTAACAGAATACCTCCAGGATCTTTCCAATATAGATTGCCTTCTACAATTAAAATTTTTAATGCTTTCAACTTCAAAAACCTAGCTTTAGTCTTAGTCAGACCAGGGGGATCTTGTAAATTATGCAAAACAAATATTAGGTATGCGTACCATGGAGAGTTGATAAATACCTCTCTCACACTTAGAGTCGTCGGCTCACCCTGTTCATCTACTGTAGCTAAGAAATTAATGTCAAGAGCATGGAAATTTGATTGAACCATTAATTTTGCTAGACCTTGACCTTTAATTAGTTTCGTAGGCTTAATCTCTATGTCATATTCTAAAATGAAAACAATCCATTTTCCTCTTCTTCCATCCAGATTGTCTTGGGTCAAAATGTCTTTTACTACCGCATTCAGAACATATGCAATGGTGTGGGAATGGAGAATGTATACTCTAAAATCTTTTATGGCTTTTACCAAGGCAAAAGCTTGTTTCTCCATTATTTTATAATTCAAAGCAACATCTCTTAAATATTTACTGAAAAAGGCTATGGGATGTTCATACCATTTGTTGTTTTTCTGTAGTAATACTGTTGCAATGGTATGTTCAGAGGTGAAAGAAAAAACATAGAAATCTTTGGTAAAGTAAGGACTGATCAGGATGGGGGCCTATGTGAGTGCTCGTTTGACTTGTTCGAAAGACTTCCTGGATTCGGTGTCCCACTTTATTTTTACATCCTTTTTTAACATATTTGTAATGTTTCCGAGGAGCTCAGCCAGATTGGGTATGAATATTCGTAGAAACTTTATTTTTACGATAAAAGACTATAATTCTTTGATGTTTCTTAGGTGTTCTAATTTCTGTATGGCTTCGATTCTGCTGGGGTCTATTTTGATTCTGTCCTTAGAGATTATGTTCCCTAGCAGTTTGCCTTCCTCTAGTTCGAAAAGGCTCTTCTTAGGATTTAAAGAAATCCCAAATCTCCTGCATTTCTCAAAGACTCGTCTGATATGTCGCAGGTGCTCGTCATCATATTGGGAAAACACAGTTACATCATTCAGATAGATGACAATAAATTTACCTAATTCTTACACAAAGGCGATGTCCATCGCTCTCTATAAAGTGGCTCCAACATTCATCAAACCGAAAGGCATTTTCACATACATGAAAGTACCCCATGGTGTAGTGAAAGGGGTTTTGTCTTGGTCATCTGGGTGAACAAGGACCTGATTATAACCTGAGAACCCATCCAACAAAGAGATTCAACTAGATTTGACTACCCTTTGTAGTATGTGGTCCATTTTTGGAAAGGGGTAATTGTCCTTTAGAGAGACTTTATTCAGATTTCAGAAATCAATGCAAAGCCTGGTTTCTCTAGATTTCTTACGTGTTGGGACCAAATTTGAGACCCATTTGGAAAACCATAACGGGACTATGATTTTGGAATCGTACATTTTTTTGATTTCCTTTTCTATCAGGGGGAGTAACTTGGGATTGATTCTCCTAAGTTTCTGTCTGAACGGTTTTTGATCTTCCTTTATTGGAATCCTATGTTGTATGATGTTGGTATCATAAGATTTCAAGTCCTCATAAACCTAGGCAAACACATCTGAATATTCCTTGAATAGCTCAATGTATTTGAGTTTTTTCTCAGGGGGTAATGATTTGGACAATTTGACCATCCTGGGTTTCTCTTCTATACCTATATTACAATCTGCTACTTCTTGTCCACTAGCTTCAATTTTCGGTTTTTTGGCTACATAATTAAAATCAAACAAGTCCTCTAAAGGAATTAAACCCCTAGGTAAAACATTACTTTTAAAATGAAAAATATCTGTCTCCGTCTCATCATCACCTAACTCTCTTGAATCTACGCTATTTACACTATCATTTTCGAAATAAGATCTTTTTACATTTTCATCTTCGTTCTTTAAATCTATAGTTGTACACTTAAAATAATTTTTACACTGTAGAAAGTCTTCAATTTGATCATCATTACCAAATACCTGCCAGTACCTAATATTGTCAGGAACAGTTGGTCTGCACTTCACCTCTACCGTGTATGGGCGAGTTGAATGAAAAGGAATCTTACACATGGCTGTTGACGTAGCCAATCCATCTGCCAAAATGTTATGTCCCCTAGGCATTACTTACAAATCAACTTCAATGAAACATCTAAGGGCATCGAGAACAACATTCCTATAAGCTCTAAGACAGGGATGTTTCACAACATACTCACCTTTAATTTGCTTGATTATTAACTTAGAATCACCTCTTACCATAATCTGTTTGGCACCAACTCTTTTCAAAAGTTTCAGACCGAGCATCAAGGCTTCATACTCGACGATATTTTTAGTGCATTGGAAATTTAATTTGTAAGAAAGGTTTTCTGAATGCCTGGATCTATGATTGTGCAGCCAAACTCTCGCTCTAGATCCTTCTTTTCTTACTAATCCATCAAAATCCATGCTCCAGAAATCTGTCAGTAATTCTTCAGTTATCACATTTCTCTTTCTTTCTACCTCGATGATTTCTTGGCCTTCGTCCAAACCATATGTATCTTCTCCCAGTTGAGTGATTTTCTCTCCCATGTCACCATTGTTATACAGGATAAAAGAATCTGGGTTAGAATGTGCAGAGTAAAGAGGATAGTTGTGCGGTTTTTCTTGGCTACTGACCATGTATTTCATCAATGTTTCTCTGTATAGCCTTCTTTGTTGCCCGAAAACTGGGACAGTGGCATACGACATATCCAGCTGCAGGGTACCTCTCAACTTAGCCCCCCAATACCGAGATAGAAACATTCCATACTTCGAGGGGATGTCTACAACTATCACATCCATGACCATGCTCTTTGCAGGAATATGAACCAGGGTGATACACAGATCCTTGATCAAACCAATACATCTAACTTTACTAGAGTCAAATGAGTGTAAATCCTTGTAAGGTCTGGTGACCTCCAGTCCCAGTTTCTCCATCACTTCTTTAGGCATCAGATTATGGGAAGCACCCGAATATAGCATAGAATTATGCAAGATAAGGTCATGTATATTTAGATAGATGTAAAAAGGAGAAACAACACCATTATAGGCTTGGCCATCCACTTCAGGTCCGAACAAAAGTTCAGGTTGATCATCTGTAAGGTTCACAGTGTCTGAATGATTTGTTAATCCAATGGTTAATGCCTTCATACCTATATCAGGTTCAATGGTCAGTTCTTTAATCACTTGTGAACGATAAGCATATTTTTTCATCAACTTGGAAAGTGGAATGGGAATTTTTACTTTGGCTAATTCCCCTTCGAGGCTGAAAGGTGTAGGGGCTCTACTTTGGCTCATCAATTCTAGTTTGTGTACCACATTCTTCTGGCCAGAAGTACTTGATTGATTAATTGATGAAACCTCAGGCTGCGACGATCTTTTTAGAATAGTAAGGTTTCTTTTTGTTGGAACTTCGGCATTACTCTTCTCAGGAATCTTCTCAGCAGATGGCTCAGAGGCTTTTTTGGTTTTGAATACCTTCTTCATTTCAATCATCTTTTTTGGGGAACTTCCTTCTGTCTTTTTACTTCGCAGATTGTACTACTGGTGTACCTCCAAAATGGAATTTTCGAATGCCTGATGTTTGACATCTTCATCTTCTTCACTTAATTTTGTTTGATTGAGAAGAAAAATTTCTTTCTCTTCTTGGGTAAGGAAAATAGCTTCGTTATCATGAATGCCCATGAGATTTACATGAGTATCCTCTAGTTCCTCAATCACTTCCTCTCCTTCATCAACATAATTTTCTTGTAGGGGAGGTTTGATCTATTGATCCAAACCTCTATGCTCTCTTTGATCCCTAGGATCTCTCTGTCTGATTTGAGGAGGGTTTCTTCTAAAGTTAGGATTCTGAACTTGAGGAGCTGATGGGTTTTCTCTCAGAGGATTTATTTCTGATATAGTAAGTCTTTCCATCATTCTTTCCATTGCCCTTGCCAAGGAATCCAATTTGGAATCATAGGTTGATGTGGAAGATTCCTCTTTAATTTTGACTCTCCTCTTGAACCTCTGTCATGCCATTTTTTCCAACAAATTGGCCTCCACACTTATTGCACTTTTCTGSATGTCCTCCAGGGTGGTAGAATTTCTTTCCCTTAGTTGGTATGGAATATTGGCGTCAAAACCATCAGGGAATTTTATCAATTCCAAACCCTGTGGAGGTTTGATTTCGGTTGGAATTGCATTGTACAKGTTATTGAAATGGGTGCAGTAATATTGTACTGTCTCACCTTGATTTCTTCTGATATTTTCGTATTCTGACAATATTTGGAGAGGGTTTTTCTTTACCTCCCATCTGTCTAGAAAACTCCTTTGAAATGCGGTAAGGTCAAGGACTGAGGTGGCACGTAAACCTTTATACCATTTCTTAAAGTCAGCTATCAAACTTTGGGCAAACAATCTCATTTGAATGTTAGCCTCATCTACTTCCTGTAGGTCAAAATAATCATTCATTTTATCAACGTGTTGTTGGGCATTCAAAGGTCCTGTTCCATCGAACTGTGGGAGTCTCGTTTGATAGTCTTGGGGCATAGCATGAAGAAGCGCAACCAACACCAAGGGAGCCTATCTAGCTACCATGATAGGTGGAGGAGGTGGGATAAAAAACTGGATGATAGGTGAGCTAGCGACCGAAGACAAGGACGAGGAGGGACTGGCTAGCACCGAGTGAGTGGTTTTTGTTTTAGCAATGGGAGATAGAACTTCAGGAGTCCAGGGTTGCAAAATGGTTGGGTCCAAAATTATTTTAGTCACAAAACTATCGGATCTTGTTCTAACCAGGCTTTGTTCGGAAAGGGTGTCAAAGTCAGGGTTTTGAAAGGTAACAAGATCCCCTGAAAAGGAAGGGGACTTATGAAAGGTAGTATGACTTACTGAACTTTCAACAGTGGTCTTTTTCTAGAGCAATTGTTATGGGTTATCTGTTACTATCGCAGGTTTTGGGTCTGGATGAGATCGAGTATAAACTTTCTTGGGAGCCAGATTTCTTTTTGATTTATATATATATATATACTTTTTAGTTTTACGAGTCTGAAAATATTATGTACAAATTTTAAAAAACCTCTAAACATTACTTCCTTCTCAGATTTGCAATATTTCAGGAACAAACGTTTCTTCTAGGGAAAAGAAAATGTGAGGTTATAAATTTTTAGTTTTGTTCTCCCCAGTGGAATCGCCACTATGTTAGCGCTCTGTAAATTTCCTAGAGGTTGTTAGGAAGAAGAAATATACGAGAGGTAACTTTATCCAACCGATTTTGAAGCTGGGATCTAGCCCTTCCAACTTCAGAGAAGGATCTCTCTATATGATTTAGATATGTTTCAAATTTTTTAAATATTAGGCTAGGTAAATAAATAAGTTGGTTTTGTTGTCGTAGTGTTTGTCAAGTTGGCTAAGATAGTCTACACATCCATTGGGCTATGGGGTCTGTGTCGTAAAAATGAAATCCAAACCAAAAAAAGCAAAGAAACCTTTCACAGGGCAAGATAATATAATCACTATATTCTTTAGTAGAATAAATGAGGAATAGCAAAAAAGATGAGGAAGACAATTACAACAAAGAAGCAGTTAAGAATTTCTTTATTGTAAAATGAGAAGATAAAACACTAAAATATTTTAAGTCAGAAATGGGGTATACGAGATAAATCCCGCAACATTCGTTACTTCCAAAGATTAGATTTAGAAAAAAATGTGATAACAAAGCGAGAATAACATTTAACTTAGAGAGAAAAACATCACCAGTGAATACACGCAAGAATCCTGTAAAATGCCTCTTTGTATTAATGGGAGATATCTTCAAAAATATTACAGTCTGATAGCTTATAGGGTGTGAAGATAAACAACCCTCAATACTTCGAAAGATGAAGTATTTATAACCCAAAATTACAAACAATCTTGTCATCAAAGATTAGGACGTGGTAAATCTATTTTTAGCCTAACTAACTTAACAAATTATAGAAATCTAGGAACTGCTTGATGATGTGTCGCAACTGCACACTCTTTTCTGGGTGGACCATTAGTGAGGCCTCTGCACGACCTCATCTAACTGGACAAATGACTGGGCTAGGACATCTCATCTACTACTCGATCAGATCACAGAGTTCTTCCCATCGAAGATGACTGGGAACATTGACTTTGAGTATCCTTCGATAAACTTCATCCATTTATGTGTACTTGGAAAAGGTAGGTTTGGTGGTGAAGATGTATCGAATCTCATGTTGAATACTGATCTCCAACTAAAGCGCATCTAGAAATGCCTTTCCAGTGATGCTGCCTTGAATTCCTGAAAACTTTGAACAGTCCTTAGCCACATCGGCCAGTCTCTTTTTGTAGTTGGGGAGTGTCATCAATTTGTCATTAATTATCTTCAGACCAGGAATACCTTTCTTTTGTAGAGTTTCAATCTTATTGAAAAACCTTTGTACCCATAGGTCCATGACCCGAACATTTTCTTCCAACTGAAGCATCAATCCTCTCTTGGTCAAAACTCTCTTGACCTCAAGGATGGTCTCTGTTCTATCTTCAATTTTCAGCTCTTCCAGATCCTCCCTGGTCTTAGAATTTAGGAACTTGAGGATTTCATTAGCCTATGTGGGCATCTCTCCCCATTATGATCTGATGTTCTCAATGGCTTGTTTTCTTCTCTGGACCAATTCATTTTTCTCAAACATGATCTATATCATGGGCCATATCTCCTTCATAGACTTGGTGATGTCTGTCCAAACACTTTATTTAACTTCGGCCAGAGTTTTACCTACCACTGTTTGCTTCTGGAGCTATTATAACTCTTGTTTGAGCTGGTTTGACACCTACTTTTCCTTGGAGAGGCTGATCTGATAGGAAGATTTGAGTTCTTGAAGGTTCTCAATCTCCTTTTTGAGCCTGCTAATCTCTGTTTCCTACAGGTTCATCTCTTCCATAGATTTGGTCAATTTGGCTTCCTTTTCCAGAGCTGTCAGTGGATTCGTCGATGGGACTTCTGTTACTGATGCTGTGCTCACTCCTGAAAGTGGAACTACACTCAATGGAATGACTTCCATTGGCTTCAACTGTTCTTTATCTTTTACTAGCTTCTTCATCTCAGCTTCCATTTCCTTTAGTTATGCATTCTTCTCCATGATTAAGTTGAGAATTTCATCTTTTTATCCTTCCGTCTCTGCTATTTCCTTCGCCTGTGAATCCCCTGTTGGTGGGAGTTTCAATTGTTTCCTTAAGGAGGCTATGTCAACATTTTTCTTTTTAATCATCTCCTTGGTTTCTTTCACATTCGAGGGATCGTACCCGATCTTAAGGACCAATTCCTCCAAAGTCTTGATCATGTTGTCCTTGGAAAATGACGATATCTTCTCCAACTTCAATTGTATTTGGACATTGTTCAGGGACACTTGAAATTTGGACGCAGTAGTGGAAGCATGTGCCAGTGTATAGAAAACCATTTCTCCTGTTTTCTTGTGCAGATCCATATGATCGGCCGGATGCACATCCTTAGTCTGGAATTCAAAAGTGGCCCTTTTGTAATCAGTGATTACCTTTGTATCTGAAACCTGTGCTTGGAGGAATGCCATATGCAATATTCCCTTCTTACTGTCAAATTTCGATAGTAGCCTATGTTTTGCAGTTGACATCTGCTTCCAGAACTGGGCGCAAGTGTTGCTGGTCAGAGTCTGATTCTTTTTCTTGATTAGATCGCATTTCTCAAAGATGCTCAGCTTCAATCCTATCTTGCCTGGTTGGGTGGTTGATGGAGTATCTGTAGATTTCTTCGACAACACTGAGGTTATGATATGCTGGAGGCTTGCACTGAGGGGTGGCCTATCAACCTTGGTCACTATAGTAGATGGAACTTCCTTTTCCCCAGTCGGGTTGGGAGATGAACTAGTTTTAGGCCTCTTGGTATGCAGATGGAATTATTCTGACGATACTTCAGTTACAGGCGGTGACAAATATTGCGTAGGCATTTTCTCTTTCGAAACCTGTGGTGTGGTTGTTTGTGATACATTAGCTATGGGATCCTGTTGTTCTACTTCAACCCAAGTGTTTGGTTCCCATTCTGTCTGGTTTTTGAATTTCTCAACTTCGAGCCTAGATTCATGGACATACAGGTATTCTTATTTTTCACCCTCATCTCGGAGATAATCCTACACGGATCGTAGTGCCATGTGAAACTCATGACGAACTTCATTTCCTTTGGCAGCTTGTCTTCTTCCTCTCCAGTGCCTCGATTGTTGCAGATGAAAGATCCAATCTTCCCTTTGATTCTTAGTTGTTGCTTTTTCTTTAGAGACACAAAGTGAATATCATCAGAGTTTATCATCTACCTTATGTACTCCAGAGAAAAAATTCTGACAGGAAAGTATTCAGGCAGGTTATATGGGGCCAAGTCACACCCATATACTATGATCTCAGTGTGATTTTGGTATAAATACAAATCACCAGTCTTGGTGTGATTCGAGAGATGCAGGATCCTCTGAACTTCATCATTAATCCTAGGTTCGGGCCTGTCGCTAAGCATACTTACCACTGGGTTATAGAATTGCTCGATGAACTGCTTGAAACTAAATTCTGTGGAATTATGCTTGAGCAAGGAGGTCCATGTGGTTACTGCCTGGGGTCTACCATCTCCATCCATATTCTGCATGGAAAAAGAAAAATTTTTCGCTTGGAAGAAAATGAACAAGTACGCCAGTATTGAAGAATACCGGAACATGCCTTCCATGACGAAATTGACAAACTGTATAATCAATCATACCATATCATAAATTGACATACCATATAATCAATAATGTATATACCTATACCATATCATCAATGAAGAGCCTCATAGAACCAAAGCATGTGCCTCATGCATATGCCACCATACAACAAGTGTATACCTCAACCATGCATCCACATCTCAAAGTTGAACCATAATAGTCATATCATAACCAGATACAATAATATACCTCTATAAACCTTGTAGCCAAGATGTACCTCAATCATGTGCCAAACAAAACATACCTCAAGCATGTATCATACCATAACCAAATACAACAAGAATATAAGCATACCAATACCTCTATAGCTGACCTGATACATAGTAGTTCTAACCTGTAGGATTAATTCTAACTATAGGGACCTAGTACTAGAATTATCCAATCTTTCATGAGATTTTCACATATCTGTGACTTCCTTTTCTACTACTCGTAGATATTCGTTCTTTTCTCCAATGAATCCCACATATATCTACTTTCTTCTTACCTATAACATGTGAATACCTCAGAAACTAGGGTTACTTACATTTGCTGCAACTACGAGACTTCTACCTTCAACCTTCCTTCACAACTTCAGAATTGCTACCTTCGACTCAACCTCATATTCGCCAATAGATAAAAAGTTCTTCAAAATATATATAATCAATAGATATGCATGTGACTTGTGTTTATGAAAGAATCGTTGATGGGAATTTGTATTTTTGCTAGTTAACCTATTTTCTTAAACTTAGGGGATTCTTAAATTTCTTGTTACAACCACTTTACCCTTTCATTAAATACTTGTAAACAACTAGGGTGCTTCTTGACCATTCTTCGAGGATTCTAACTTCAAAAGGCCATAAATCCTAAACTATGAGGAACTACGTGGCGTACCACCTATCACCAAAAATGGCATGACAAAGAATATCCATCCATGAGTGAGTTACATGTGTTTGAACCTTCCTTCATGACCTTTTTCCTTGATCAAATTTGGGTTCCATAACCATACCTCTCAGACTATTAAACTCCTTCAAGTCTTGACATCAATGACGACCAATCTTTCAACATCTTGGAGAAATTACACGAGAGTGATTTCGGGAGTCTGTAGGAGAAGGTACTTGAGAAACTAATAGAGAGTCCTTAAGAGAAAGTGCAATGTAATGTTAAGGAAAAAATTCAATAGGGTCACTAACAGAGATTGAAATGGGATTTTTTGGAGGATTTGGAAGAGAATGTTTAGGGGATAATGGAGAAGAATGTTTAGGGGAAATTATGAAAAAATATTTGGAAGAATCTCCTAAAGTAATTGTTGGCAGTAGGTCGAAGAGGGAAAGAAAGTGTGCAAAAAGAAGAATGGCAACTGGAAGAGAAATCGTGGGAAAGAAAGTGTGCAGGAGGAAAGTGACAACTGGAAAGAAGCACAACACACATGTATGCAAGAAGGAAGTGAAATTTGGAAGGAAGCAATGAACACATGCGGAGAAGGAAGACCTAACGAAAGTAGAGTAAGGGTTTTTGTAATAGTTTTTGTGTAAATGGATGAAGAGCTCGATAGATACAAATATAGATACAAAGGTATCATAGAGGAGTTGGATAATTTGGGAAATTTCTGTTTGCTACCTATGTGGAGTCCGACTATCTTTATGTAATCTTTTGATGAGAGAACTTTTTTTGTAAGCAATTGAGTTGAGTAGAAGAAGAAAAGTATATCTCAAGGATTGGACTGCATGTTGAGGAGCCTGGTGTGATATAGTTCACCTCACAGATATATTACCCATCTGAGGAGGGTTGTAAGCACTGTTATAACCCTATAATTCATAGGATCATCTGTTGACTGGAAATTTTTCACTCTGGGTGTATAGGTTTGCAAATAATATTTCATCTCTGCAAATTATTTTCAAGGGAAACAGTATACCAAACCTTCAAAAGTCATTAAGCCTAAGTTTTGCCTCATAAACTGCATTCACGCCTGGAGAATAAAGAACATGCTTAGATTGACGGTCGATCTAGCGGCACGTAAATCAACGGCTGACAGTGGATTCCGGACCCCCCCGAATGTTCTGTTTTTAATGGTGGGGGGGGGGGGGGGGGGGGNCTGGAATGTGGATTAAAAAGTGCGCACAGATCTACGGTTGTCATGGAGGCGTGCAGATGGACGATCTACAGGCAATTCCGGACCCCCCCAATCGTTCTTCCTTTAACAATGGGGGGGGGGGGCGGTCCGGAATAAGGCGACCTTTTCCGGTGGGCCCTATCTATACTTGTCACCCGATCCTATCACCTCTTCTGCATTCTTCGTCCACCTCAGCACCACTCTTTCCCTGGTCTTTTCATCCCTAAGCCACCTCATGCCCGTCACCCATCCATGAATAATCAGACATAGGATGAACAAAAAAGAACAATAGGTTACTTAGATTTAAATAAGTGATGTTAGTAGAGTTAGGATAGGTTAAATTAATTAATAAACAACTAGTTAAATAATTAATTAATTATTAATTAAG
The DNA here is from genome assembly GCA_009831015.1 of Picea engelmannii. Taxonomy (NCBI): domain Eukaryota; kingdom Viridiplantae; phylum Streptophyta; class Pinopsida; order Pinales; family Pinaceae; genus Picea; species Picea engelmannii. Next base: position 718,908 of record ML778825.1, on the reverse strand, counting down.
TTAAAAATATGAGTTAGTAACTAGGTTAGTAATTAGGATTAGTTAAATATTAAATAAAACAATATTAACATAACACAATATAAAAACATTTAAATACAAACTTAAACAAACAAAAATATAATATAAAATATAATACAAAAAATAAAATAATAAAACAAAAAACAAACTAAATATAATAAATATATAATAAAACTAATATAAGAATTGTAATAAACATACATAAAATATAATAAAAATAAACAAAACAAACAAAAATTAAACACAAAACAAATATATAATAATTAAAACAAAAAAACACGTATATAAAACAAAGCACGTAATGAAAACTAAAAACAAAAATCAAAAATTAAAAAACCTACATATCCTAAGTTTCTACCCTACCCAACTCCCGCTCACATTTGATATCTCACACCCCTCCACTCACATTTAACAATAAATCAAACGGTCCATAAACTTTTCGGACCCCCCCTCACCATCCGAGCTTTAACGAGAGGGGGGGGGGGGGGGGGGGG
>ML778825.1:696560-718346 GCA_009831015.1 Picea engelmannii | reverse complement strand
GGGGGGGGAATGAAGTAGTTTTCAAAACCACCTCCCCTCCACGTGGTGTGATATGATTCCTGCAGATCCCCTCCCAAAAAAAAACCGCTTACCACATCAGGGGGGGTCCGGAATACCGCCCTCCCGAAAAAAAACCACTTTTCTCAAAAAATTGCCATTTTTGCCTGTTTTACTACGTTGTCTTCCGGAGGATATTCTGGGCAAACGAAGACGGATTTTAAAAATATGAGAGACATTTTTTCTCAAAACGGGCTGAAGAACAAAAACCTTTCTCAGTTTTTTCAACAGCGTTACGATCAAGGAGAATCAAAGGCATCTTCGAGGCCCATTTTTCAAGATTCTCAATTTTCCGTTACAGTCTCGATCTTGCAGGAGCTGTTACGGCCAGCTGGGGACGAATTTGGCGAAACCAAAGGAGGTTTTTGTCCAGAAAATGCCCATATAAAATAAAATCCTTCAGTTTTCTCCCAGGTGTCATCGTTCAAGAGAAAAACACGTCTATTCAGACCCCTTTTTCGCAGAAAACCGGTCCGTTTTTCATGGCAAACAACTCCAAATTTTGTGGGAGTGGTGGTTATTTTTGGTCGAGGCGGTTAAACCGACTTCCGAAACTTATTGGGATGGTATATCCTATTTATTCAGAGGATTTTAATGTAAAATGGTTCAACCTGTGAGGTTCTTGGCTAGAGCTAAGGGCTGTGCTTTGCCAGAAAACTTCTTTCTGTAATTTTAAATGATAAAGCAGTGATGGACATGTTATTTTTGCTGCAAGATTCTTGTGTGGATGTATTGGTGGTGTTTTTTCTCTGTTAATGTATTTTCCTATCCTCTTTACATTTGTTTTCAATTTCTTATTATCAGAAGGAAAGTAATAGAAGAAGAATTTATCAGCAGATACTCTGCCTCTGAGCTTGTGATAATCTTTATGTTTATCCTCTAAAAAGCTAGTTTAGGAATTCTTAGTTGCTCCTTTTCCTGGATTTTTCCTCCCATATTTCTTCATCAAATCGACATCATCAAGAATTATTTAGATCCAATATTTCTGCTACCTTTTCCTGTGTAAAATCTTTGTCCAAATCTGAGATGTGAATCACATTTTTAAGCACAGACCCCATTTGCCCAATGGCTCTCCTTGCTGTTCCAAAACAATCATTTAAAAAACCCAACCCATGTTCTTCATAACTAGCCTAATACCTATTAAAACAAATCTATATCAGATAGAGAGATCCCTCTCTGAGTCTTGGAGGGATAGATCCAAGACTCAAAGCGGTTTTGATGTTGCCTCTGTGAATGCGTTACAACCTTGGGCAAATTACAGAGTGCTAACAGAATGGCGACCATACTGGGGACCTCTCCCCAGTAGTACACTTCAAGCTCCAGATCTGATCATTGATGGTGGACAGTGACTAGACACCAAAAAGGCTGAAATCATTCATCTGGCGACTCCAATCAGCTCCAGACAGTGCCAACTCACAGACTCCACTGGAGGAAGAACCTGAAACATGGCCAAGTAGCCTAGAAAGACCAGGTATTCAAGCTCAAATTGCATTCAAGATATCTTTGGTTTCATCTGCAATTACTTTCTCCCTTATCATGATCCTGGTCTAGAGTATATTGTTGAAATTCAGGATGACTATTTTCAACCTGAAGATCCTCAAGAGATTAAACCCCAAATTTTAGATTATGTACATGCTCATACTCCTGTGCACATCCCAAATGCATCTGTAGAAATCCTAGTGAGACATAAACCTCCTTCTTTATCTCCTACTCTTGCAAAACCTCTGGCTGGTGGTAAGCCCCTTGCTCCATATCCTATGCTTGCAAAAATCCCAGACCGATATCAACCTCTAGATTTGCCTCCCATTCTCCATGACCCCCTGTCAATTACATCAATAATCTGCCCAGGTTTGATGGAGAGAATGCAAATATTACTGCTGAAAAACATATTCAAAACCTTGAGGATTTCCTTGACCTTTATGAGGTTGAAGATGATGATGTCTGTATTAGGATGTTTTCCCTGTCCTTGGGAGGTAAAGTTAAAGATTGGTTTAATAACCTTCCAGCTGCTAGCATCAGAAATTTTAATCAATTTATGCAAGTTTTCCTAGATAGATGGGTGGTCATGAGAAATGTTTTCCTCCTCCTAGAAGAGTATGACCACTTGAAAAGAAAACCCAAGGAAACAGTACAACAATTTTCAGCGAGGTTCAATGAGGTGTATCATTCAATACCTGTGGATGTAAGGCCACCTCCTGGTTTAGCCAAATTGCATTTCCCAGAAGCCTTTGATCCTGAGATGGCTTTCCAATTAAGAGAAAGGAACACTGCAAGCCTTGAAGAAATGCAGAGCATTGCAGTTGATGTGGAGACCAACTTGCTAATCAAAAGGTCAAAGTTAAAGGACAAAGAAAAGGAGCAGTTGAAGTCATCAGAAGCTAAACTGCRGATTTTGGCCAGTGCCATGGAAAAGTTGATGTAGAAGATTAACATAAAAGAGGATCTTGTCGTCCAAAGACATCATGTTCCATTGATTTTAGAGAAAGACACGATTATAGTTCCCAAACATTTTCCTGCTCATCTTGGGTACCATGGATTGAATAATGATTCGTTCATGTATTCAATCCACAACACAGTCGAAGATGAAGCTCCATCCCAACTTGCAGAGGAACAACCAGCTGACATGATATGCATGTTCAATGGCATTTCATCCATGTATGATTTACCCAAGTCTAACCAGTATGATGATGATGATGAAGCTAAAATAGAGGTTGTCTGTTCAAAGAAACCAGCAGCATGTCATTGGTAGGAAGGAGATCATTTACAGTTCAGATGTGACAATCAACCCTTGCACAACATTCATGATAGCGATGAGGAAGAGACAGAAAATTTCAGAGTAAGGGAAAATTCTTTTCCCTTATGTTTCTCTTCTTTTCAATTTTTGAGAAGAAATTGTAGATGAGTTGGCATTGGTAAAGTGGGAGGATGTTCTGATCAACTAGGGGAAAATGCTAGTGTTGATGTGGAGGTTGTTCTAAACCCAAAATTGTAGCACTTTACCTACTCTGATTTTCAAATTCCAAATGAAAGCTTAAAGCCCGAGACAAACTGTGAGTTGATCCAAAACAAATTTGTACCATTGTGCTTTAATTCATTTCAAATTTTGAAGGAGACTCTTGGACGAGAGTTGAAGGATAAATACATAAAAGGTCAAGAAATATCATTTGAATCAATGCAGAAGTCTTGTCAGTCTTTTCAGGATCCAATCGTTGATCGGTTGGATGGCCTGTGTGGTCAAAATCATTCCCCATCATATAGCTATGGGATAAAACATTGCTATGATATGGATGTGATAGGACAATTAGCTACAGGGGTGTGTTCAGCAGAAGTCACATTACAAAGCCCATCAGAGCAGTTGCAACCATGTCAGGAAATGCACGAGGATGAAGATAACATAGATACAGTGCTAGAGCTGCCATCCAAGAATCAAGGAACATGTCATTTATACCTTGATCCTGTAGCTACCTATATGGAGAATTTTCTCATTGTGGAGCCTCAATATTTCTTTGACATTACTTTTGTTTTTCAAGATTGTCGAGGTCTCTATGATAAAGATCAATCATGTTTTGGGCAGTGGATTTTTCACTTTGCAGTTTTGAGTCGATGGGAAAAATGTCAAGCTGCACTTTTCCCTGTGCTAACAAGCAGTCAAGCAATCAACTGGTCTCAGAAGCTACTTGATTGGCTTCATTGGCATTTTTGTATTATTTGATTTAACAAAATGAGCAGTAGCATAGGGTAGGTAGGAGAATGTGAATAAGCTCATCATTCTGAGCATCTCTTTTTCAACAGTGTTTGTTTTAATGTGGTTTCAGCTGCAAGATCACAACAGGTACAGGTTGCACAATAAGATTTTGGGATCAGCCCAATGGATAAAGCTCTGGTTTGCATGTTCAAAAGTCTGTGGTTATTGAAACCTCCTGAAAGAAGCTTCCATCCCCAGGTGGAGCCACTGTTATAACCCTATAATTCATAGGATCATCTGTTGAATGGAAAATTTTCACTCTGGGTGTATAGGTTTGCAAATAATATTTCATCTCTGCAAATTATTTTCAAGGGAAATAGTACACCAAACCTTCAAAAGTCATTAAGCCTAAGTTTTGCCTCATAAACTGCATTCACGCCTGGAGAATAAAGAACATGCTTAGATTGACGGTCAATCTAGCGGTGCGTAAATCAACAACTGACAGTGGATTCCAGATCCCCCCGACTGTTCTGTTTTTAACAGTGTGGGGGGGGGGGTCCGGAATGTGGATTAAAAAGTGCGCACAAATCTATGGTTGTCATGGAGGCGCGCAGATGGAAAATCTACATGCAATTTCGGACCCCCCCGATCGTTCTACCTTTAACGATGGGGGGGGGGGGTCCGGAATAAGACGACATTTTTCGGTGGGCCCTATCTATACTTGTCACCCGATCCCATCACCTCTTCTGCATTCTTTGTCCACCTCAACACCACTCTTTCCCTTGTATTTTCATCCCTGAGCCACCTCACGCCCGTCACCCATCCATGAATAATTAGACTTAGGATGAACAAAAAAGAACAATAGGTTAGTTAGATTTAAATAAGTGATGTTAGTAGAGTTAGGATAGGTTAAATTAATTAATAAACAACTAGTTAAATAATTAATTAATTAATTAATTAATTAATTATTAATTAAGTTAAAAATCTGTTAGTAACTAGGTTAGTAATTAGGATTAGTTAAATATTAAATAAAACAATATTAACATAAAACAATATAAAAACATTTAAATACAAACTTAAACAAACAAAAAATATAATATAAAATATAATACAAAAAATAACATAATAAAACAAAAAACAAACTAAATATAATAAATATATAATAAAACTAATATAATAATTGTAATAAACATACATAAAATATAATAAAAATAAAAAAAACAAACGAAAATTAAACACAAAACAAATATATAATAATTAAAACAAAAAAAAAACGTATATAAAACAAAGCACGTAATGAAAACTAAAAAAAAAATCAAAAATTAAAAAACCTACATATCCTAAGTTTCTACCCTACCCAACTCCCGCTCACATTTGATATCTCACGCCCCTCCACTCACATTTAACAATAAATCAAACGGTCCATAAACTTTCCGGACCCCCCCTCACCATCCGAGCTTTAACGAGAGGGGGGGGTCCAGAATGAAGTAGTTTTCAAAACCACCTCCCCTCCACGTGGTGTGATATGATTCCTGCATACCCCCCCCCAAAACCACTTACCACCTCAGGGGGGGTCCGGAATACTGCCCTCCCGAAAAAAAACTACTTATCTCAAAAAATTGTCATTTTTGCCTGTTTTACTACATCGTCTTCCAGAGGATATTTTGGGCAAACGAAGATGGATTTTAAAAATCTGAGAGAGGTTTTTTCTCAGCATGGGATGAAGAAAAAAAAACTCTCTCAGTTTTTTCAACGGAAGTACTATCAAGGAGAATCGAAGCCATCTTTGAGGCCCATTTTTCCAGATTCTCAATTTTTCGTTACAGTCCCGATCTTGCAGGAGCTGTTATGGCCAGTTGGGGACGAATTTGGCGAAACCGAAGGAGGTTTTTGTCCAAAACATGCCCATATACAATAATTTCCTTCCGTTTTCTCTCAGGTGTCATAGTTCAAGATAAAGACACGTTTGTTCGGACCCCTTTTTCGCAGAAAACCAGTCCGTTTTTCATGGCAGACAACTCCAAATTTTGTGGGAGTGGTGGCTATTTTTGGCCGAGGCGGTTAAAACGACTTCTGAAATTTATTGGGATGGTCTATCCTATTTATTCAAAGGATTTTAATGTAAAATAGTTCGACTTGTGAGGTTCTTGGCTGGAGCTGAGGGCTGTTCTTTGCCAAAAAACTTCTTTCTGTAATTTTAAATGATAAATCAGTGATGGACATGTTATTTTTGCTACAGGATTCTTGTGTGGATGTATTGGTGGTGTTTTTTCTCTGTTAATGTATTTTCCTGTCCTCTTTACATTTTTTTTCAATTTCTTATTATCAGAAGGAAAGTAATAGAAACATAATTTATCAGCAAATACTCTGCCTCTGAGCTTGTGATAATCTTTATGTTTATCCTCTAAAAAGCTAGTTTAGGAATTCTTAGCTGCTCCTTTGCCTGGCCTTTTCCTCCCATATTTCTTCCTCAAATCGACATCATCAAGACTTATTTCGATCCAATATTTCTTCTACTTTGCCCTGTGTAAAATCTTTGTCCAGATCTGAGATGTGAATCACATTTTTAAGCACAGACCCCATTTGCCCAATGGCCCTCCTTGTTGTTCCAAAACAATCATTTAAAAAACCCAACCCATGTTCTTCATAACTAGCCTAATACCTATTAAAACAAAGCTATATCAGATAGAGAGATCCCTCTTTGACTCTTGGAGGGCTAGATCCAAGACTGGAAGCGGTTTTGATGTTGCCTCTGTGAATGCCTTACAGCCTTGGGAAAATTACAGAGTGCTAACAAGCGCGAGGTGCAAGAATTGTAGAACTACCATAATAAGAGATCCAAGAGCCAAATATTTGTGGACGTAGACTAGGAGGGTGTGAACCATGGTAATACCTACATAATGTGATGAATTCATGCATGTACTTGTCTTAATTTTATTAGTTAAATGTTGTATGCAATGAATGAATGAGTTGTTGTATTGTTTGGTTAATTGTTGTGGGAATATAACAAAGAGATACCACGAAGGTTAGACTATAGAAGAGGATAACAATAATTCATAGTACAAATCATACTTAATGGCTATGAATGCAGATCACATATTTCATACTCAATCCTAGACTTTAAACACTCGAGTCTTACAACCACCCCTTTAAAGCTATCTCGGGTGAGACTGTGCAGTGCATTCTTTGTAATGTGTTTCCTTCTGTTTTACCAAAAGGGTCGATATTTTTAGGATTTGTTGGTACCATTAAAGATATGAACCTTGGGTCAACAACGTAGGTAGTAGGAAAGAGTTGTTCAGTAGTGAAAACCAACAAATGGTTTTGTTGTCATTGTAAGAGGAATAAGAGAGGACTGAGTAGACAAGATAGAATACAGGAGAAAAGAACGAGTGAAACCAGAAGACCACTGAGCCACTAGAAGGGAATGTTGAGACCATGGAACCCCACAAAAGAAGAAATCGAAGGCTGGTTGAGCACTAAAGAGATAGAGTTTGCCTAGAAGGATAATAGAAACCCTAGCCTCACACCTCACAAATATGTAGATAAATACATGTTTACAGATTTACACTAAGTATTTTTCTGTGATTTTCCCCACCTACTGTAGGAGTGGATACTAAGGTTGAAACATAACCACGTGACGAACCGGATCCGACAACTAGATTGGACCCCGATAGAGATTGAGCAATTACAACAGGCGAACAAAACATGCACCCGCGCAGTTGACTTCTGTCTTGATAGTGTTGTGGCAGGATTCATAATAGAGTTTATAGTTGACACAACAAAGTCATACAGCACGACAGAGAAGGAATTTTTATGCAGACCTCACAGAAGGTACATTCGATCACTATATACCTCTATTAAAGTACTATTATATAACAAAGTTGTAATGACAATGGAAGCAGACAGCTAGAATTCTCTACGTGCATGGGGGAAGGGGGGACACACTGATAGAGGAAGGATAAATGGCCAAAGTTGAGGATAAGGGCAAGAAGGAGGAGGAATTATTGGACCTGATATTGATGGATGACGACCATCTTAAGTGGATCTTGGCATCACCAGGAATGAAGCATAGCGGAGTACCCTACCAATATAAGGTGAATACTAAGAAAAGATTCGTAGCCATGAGGGAGGGCTTGACAATCAATGAAGAAGAGGTAGAGGATCTTCAGGCTATGGAGCAGATTGAGGAAATCCTACGTGCAACTGTTGACGGGCGAAATTGTCCGTCCATCAATTGAGAGAGTGGAACCAGTCCGGGGTTGTCTAAATAACCCAAGCCGTTTGGAATGAACCACCCTGACGGGTTTAACGACTCCATTGGCCACTCTAAGGTCTCCTAAGAAAAACCAAAGAGAAAACTAACCTAAACTAACTAACCTATCTAAAACAAATAAAACTAACTAAAACTAACTAAAACTAAACTAATACACTAATCTAATTAAAACAAACTACTAAATGAAACTAAAACTAAATATAAACTACTCTAACTATTATATACAATCTACTAATTACTATTATACTAATTCTACTAATTAACTGTCTAGTTATCAATTATAATACAACTTATTCACAAATATACAATATACACAACTGGTAGATTTAAATAAAACCTATAAAACTCAAATGCTTTCTGTCCTAAGACAACCAGAGGTATTTTAGATTTTTATGTTTTATGAAAAATAAATAAAACTATTGAAATTAAACGATATAATATACTAAATCTAAATTAAACTAATATCTGAACTAAACTACTAATAAGAACAACAAACATAAGACTAACTGACCTGGAAGCGCTCCTAGTTTATCCTGCGTATGATGACTTTGAAGCTGGTCGGAGGAAGTAAACTCGCACCGGTTGATCCAAGAGCTTTTCGTAAATGATTGGTTGCGCTTCTCTTCGAGTGGTTTACAGGACAAACAAGACATAAAAAATCATAACAACTTTATGATTTACAAATTTCTGCAATAAGGGAAACCTGTTATGCAAAAACTTATACTTAACAATTCAATTCATGAAGAAGATAAACCTATCATTCACAAACTGAATTAGACAATTGTTATGTCTTTTATACACTTGGAAGAAACCAGATATAGATTACAGCAATTAAAATTATATCATTTGTACATGATCAAGATAGCTAAAGTAGTCATAAACCAGATACAAATTGATATACACAACATGAAACAAAATGTTGATATAATGAGAAGCTAAAGCTGTGACAAAACACCAAATTCTGCTTCAGTCTGTATTATAACTCCATATCCTTGTTCTCCCACAAATGAGGATGCACATTATTACAAAAATCATAAGTATATATAAGTCTCTCCATAGGGTAAAACCTCCATGTGGATAATATCAAAATGTTTTACATAATCTGGGAAATATCCCAAAATCAACTAAACTAGGAAATCCAAATGCAAGTGAAATCTTTGAAATATCCCCTAACTTCTCATCAAAGCCACTGCCATTTCGAATTGATCTGCAATAGACAAAAAATAACCAATTAGAAAGACATTTCATCAACAAAACATTAAAAAATTGATCCTACAGACTTAGCTACAGAATCATCTGATTCTGTAGCTAGTCTAAAATAGCACACAGGATCAGATAGAGATCAAAYGAAATCCCCCCCCCCCTTTTTTTTTAAATAATCCAATTAAATTTTCTTTTAATAAACATTAAAAAACAAATCACTAATGGTTCAAGTAAATTTATCATTCAAATTAAACAAAATCGAAAGGGATGCAATCGAAACAGGATAARAATGATCTATTTTTTTAGTTGCCATAAAATCAGGTCAAATAGTAACCAAATTGTTTCATATCCAAATGAAATTAATAGTGAATCATATCCTATAAGATACGATGTAATCATAATCAATACAATCATAATCGAACACAATCATAATCGATTTGTTACGGCTGTAACAATGTGCATAAGATTCATATTGTTTTAATCAAATGCCAATATGGAAAGGCTGTTACGATTATAGTCAAAATGAAACATGCATAACAACATCAACCAAACTTTGCCATAGATTTCGATCGCTGAGCGTTACATAGTCAACAGACAGGATCAAAATAGTGATGACAACCATCAACAACAGTGATAATCATAAACTGGGCAACAATCGAAACAAATCGTGACTGRGTCAAATATAGAAACAAATCAAAATCCTGGGCATAATCACTTTCGTTCCCCAATCAATTTTAAACAATATATTTGTTGCAATATGAATCGAACTGATAACACGGTCAAACAATGCGAATCGATTAGTTGGGTATAACAATTATGATTTGTATCTATTCACAATTTGATTATGCATTAACAGAATGGTATTCGAATTGGTCAAAAAGACATGAAATATAAAATCATAATATTTAACTATTATTGCCAACCATATCGTATAGAATATAACCAATTCGAATCGAAACATTGACTGTGTTTGAAATTGAAATACCAGAAACAACTTATATTTAGAAAAGATATTAACAACTTCAATAAGAAACAGAGTATTCAATTGAAGCCAAATTAAAACAATCAAATCCATACCATGATCAATCGAATCAAAGCTAAATCCAATCAAAACTAATCCGGGAAACGAAATTCGATTAATCAAAAAAAAATTATGCATATAGTGCATGCTTATGTGTCAAAGAAAATCCACGATGTAACCAGAGCTTATGAGTTTGACATATAAACAGGTGATAGTCATACCAGTGAGGCTGCTCGAGCTATGCCAATTTTGAATTAACGACCGTTGTAGCTGACTCCATGTTCTTAAACAAAATTGAACCTGTTGTTTGTTGTTTCTTATCAGTGGCTGGCGATTTAGCCTTCTGACTGGTGAGCCTTGCAACTTGATCCTCCAGAGCATGAATTCTGGACTGCAGCATTGGCACATCAAGGTAATAACTTTCTAACCATGAGCCACACTGATCACATGGTGGAGCAGCTGGTTCAGATAGAGCAGGAGGGGGTTTTGACGAGTCACCAGGGCTTTCACAAGGCATTTTGATGCCTCGATAATTAGGGTCATTTTTCAAGCAAGGTGGTAGGTTTTTCACAAAGTCGTATGAGGGTTTGTCACACAGACCTTCCGAATAGGGATACTCACTTGCTAGGTAACGTTCAACCTCCAAGTCAGAATCTTCGCTCACCATGATAGGGTCAGGGTTGACAGGAGGTCTCGGTTTGTTTCTTGCCATGTGAGAGATTAATCGGGCATTCTTTTTACCTTTAGAATTCGCAGTAGGTTTGGTTTTAGGCCTTTTAGACATGGGTTTAACAGTTTTGACATCTCTGGTCATAGAATTGGGTAGGTCAATAGGTGAGTCAGGTAGGGGTTTAGGTAACAGAGCACTATAAGGCACATGGGGTACTGACTTGCTCTCGCTCACCACAGGTTTGTCAACCTGTGGTGGGCTTGAGTCCTCAAAATTATTGCGATTAAGAAAATCATTCCAACAGTCTCGGTGTAACCCCAAATGAAAAACCACAAGCATTTTAATTAACCCAAGGTGAAAAAGGTTGTTATCAACCTAGTTCCGTTTGTATCTTTTAGAGATTTTAAACAAACTTGTATGCAAGTAATAAGGCATATTAATCTCATAGCCCATGAAAACCATAAGTAGCTGAAGGTGGTACAAGAAAACGAAACCATACCGGTCCTCGTAGGTGATAAACTACTTGGTTATCATCAGCAAGTCATGCCAACGTTGCTTGAGCATATTCGCGGGCAAACCTTTGTCACAGGAGCTCACCCTTCGTGACTGGAAGAGCAATGTCCACGGGACATCTTCCACTTTGCAATTTTTTGACCATTTCTGTCCAGTAGCAGGCATACCGGTAGCTAAACTGATAAATTTCTCATCAATTTCCAATTGGACATCCCCAACCTTGGCTCGATAGCCATCAAAGGTTAATGCGAATTGTCGGTCCACGCAAGAGTTAAAACCATAAAACTTTTGTATGAACGGGAGCCAACCAAATTCTTCAAGGTCACTGTAAGCACTGTCGAACATCAACAAAGCTTGGAAACCATTGGGTTCAACCCTTATTACTGGAGCCATGGTGCGGGCGCATGGTAGGGTTCAGATTAAACAAAACAACACAGGAGCAAAGTCGTTTGGGCTAAAAACTACGAGCGCTCAAAGGGGAGGCAATTAATGTGCACGTGCGAGGGTGGTGGGATTATCCACCACCATGCATAGCAGTAATGGTAAAGTACAACGAGGTTCAATCAATCATGGCATCGTTCAAACCATAATATTCGGCCAACCCAAGGATTTAAATGGTGGATGATATGCCAATGCGCCATTAATCAATGTAAAACCAAAACCATAAATTAAATATGCGCCATTGTATAAATTCAAACTATTAAATCAAAACCCAAATGTTTAACCAACGCGCCATGTGTAATCAAACATTTATAAACATTGTGACCAATGATTTTATAAAATCGACAAGCTAAGAGCTTATAATAATAAGGATCACATTATATAAAACAAAATCAACCATGACCCCGATAGAATCAAATATAACCCATAAATTTACATGCTCAATGCCTTATCAATCAAATAAAAGTCAAGTTGCGCAATCAAAGTAAGAATAGGCAAATGGAAATAGCTCGAAAAATCATTCCAGCCACTTAATAATAAACCAAAGGTATAATAATAAACCAAAGGTAAGTGCCTTTCAGAATATCAATGAAAAAAATCATGACAGTTCAAATAATTATGGAGGATTTTTCACACTTTCAGTTGTGAAAACTAAATCGAGAGCAATTTGCAAGTGTCGCAAGAAATCAAAATATCGTCTATTTGCAAAAAGCAACGGTAATTTGAATTTCAGAAGTCATAGGTGTAGGCAGCTTATAGGGCAATGGAAAAAATTGAATTGGCTGCCAACAACAACCTATGAGAGGAAAACAAGAGGCCTAATAACATGAGGAGAAGATAGCCATCCTTTCCATATTAATGTCAGTGTGGAACCCATAAACCCATGTGCGACCAATACACCAAAGAGAACACCACCATTTAGACAACCAAAGTTTAGAGGAATTCTGATAGTGAGAAGTACATCAACCACAGGAGAAACAAATGGAGGATCCAGTTCAGGTAGTACTAGTCAAGTATCTACACTGCACGACAGAGGTAGCAATTCAGTATTTAGAATGGAAGGACATGACCCTATGATCAGAATACCAGAATTTCAAGGAGAAGTAGTAGAAGACCCTGAGAAGCATTTGTTTATTTGTGCAAATATCTGGGAGGCAAAACAAATCATTGATGAAGATACCAAACTTGCGCAGCTAGTGATCACGTTGATAGACCACGCACTAGATTGGTGCATGAGTCTAGACATGAACAATGCCCCTGGGACGATGAGGACACTAGAAACCATTAAGAAGCTATTGATTAATGAGTTCCAAAAGCCAAGCTCAAAGGACCAATACATGAACGAAATGATTGAGATTATACAGAAACCATGAGAGTCTGTATGGGAGATTGACCAAAGATTCAAGCGAATGAAGGGGAAGTTAAAATACCTTATGACTGAGATGCAACATCGACACTTGTTTGCCAACTCACTAATCCCACACCTAAAATATCCCCTATGACAGCTGAAGTTTCAGATGCAGGCTGAGGATCTACAGGTAGCCTTGCAGTTGGAAGAGAACCTGTACCAGCAAACAGACCCATCTATTGAAGAATTGAAGGAGGATTTGAAGAACCTAACATTTTAGTTGAATCGGAACAAGAACAAGGAAAAACGAGAAGTTGTTTGGTGTACCACATGCAGAACGAAAGGACACCATAAGAACAAATATCCAACATTCATGCAGTATATAGCAACAAGCATGCCAAAACCACTACCACAGGTAGGATTATGGTGTGAAATATGAAAGAAAATGGGTCACGACCCTTATCACTACACGATGACGTAGGAGTACCAGATAGTTCCAAATAATTCTTATTGCACCTTTTGTAAGCTAGTAGGAAATGATGACAAAGACTGTAGAACTGTGGAGCTGATGCGGGAAAGAACATTAGATGCATACAAAGTACAGGTCGAAATGATGACTGGGCAAGAAGCACCATAGTTCAATCAAGCCCCAACTCCATACAACATTTCGCAACAACTATACACTAACCCACATCCACATTACAACCCAGCGCAACCCTAGTATAATGCCATGAAGTATAATCAAGCACCACCATATAACACGTCAAGAGGGGACCGAGAAGGTTATCGAGGAGGAGGACGAGCCAGAGGAGGTTTCATATGTGGCAAAGGACCTGTCACATGTCACAATTTTCAGCAATCGAGACATTATGCATGGGAATGCCCACTGCCACCAACAACCTGTATGTATCATCACGCATCGGATCATGAGATAGAGGAATGCCCGACACTATTAGTAAAGATCCAGGAAAAAAGGAACCAGAACAACCAAAATGTTCAATGGATCTCAGTCAAAGCAAGGGAGGATGGAAGGAACATCAACATAGTCACCCATGGAGGAACAAAGACAGGAAATGACACAGTCTGAAAAGAACCTGTACATAACCAATGGGTAAAGAAGAACACTGAACCCAGGAAGAAGTTTGACACACCCAAAGAAAGGGAGACTTTTAAGGAATCTAGACAAGAATTTCAAAAGGACACAACGTCTACTTCCACTACGCAACCAACCCATGAAGTCCCAGAATATGAAATGACACCGTCATTGGATCATACCAAAGGAATTCCACCCGAGGGACAAGTAAGTACTATCAAAGACCTTTTGCAGTCATGCATAAAAATGTTAAGTGATCCTTCATCTGTGAAAATATTTCAAAACATCCTAGAGAAATGTAGCAACGAGATGGAAAAAAATCTAGAACTAAAAATCATCAATCATCTACACACCAAAACGAGAACAATTAGGGAATTCAGATTGAATGCCAACATTGGGGATTTCAATAAGGGAGATATCATATTGGAGCTAAGATCTGAAATGAATGTTCTACCCAAGAAAACCTGGCAATGCATGGGAGAGCTAACCTTAGGATATTTGAATGTCCAATTAAAACTAGAAAACCAACATAGGGACCTACCAATCAAGAGACTGAAAGGTGTAATAGTAGATCTCGATGGTGTGTGCACTAAATAATATTTTGAGGTCATCAAAATAGTAGATGGCACAACACCGTACCTGACACTACTCAGTCTAGATTGGGCATTCAAAAACCAGACCATAATTAATTTGAAGACCAAGAAAATGACATTTGAATCCGGAGATTACAAGGTCATAGCACCACTAGATCCATCAGAAGGGGAGAGGTTCGTAGAACCCACTTGCCTGGACTTAGAGGAAATCAACTTGTTGTATAGAACAACTGTGCACGAGGAGGATTATGTAAACCCAACTGCAGACAGGGTACTCAGTTGGCGCAGTATTACTTCATGCACCACAGATTCAGACATCGAGCTAGAAAACTGGCAACAGAGACTACATGAATTATCCATGAGAAGATGTGCGAGAATAGACCGCGCAGTATAGTGGATAGGCATAGAAATCGAAGAACCACCTAGTTTCCACAAATGAAATGATTTGGAAATGTTATTAACACAATATGAAGATGAAGTACTAGAGAACCAGAGGCTACTCGTACTAGATCTAGCACTCAAGGCCACACCCGCGAGATGGTGGGGCGCACACAAGGAGACTATCACAAACTAGTACCAATGTAAGAGGTTACTATGCATAAGGTTTAACGCATAATAGAAAAACAAAAAAAATAGAGATATGAAGGACTAGGGACACTAGAAAAACGCTTGGAGGAGTGTGAAACGCTGTGGAAATTGACACCACCATAGGAATGGCCTCACCACTTTATTCACACTTTGGAAGGCATACTAGTGAACTAGTATACAGATCAAGAACTGTGCAAAGGAACTACAACATGGGCGCCATTGCAACAGAACTTTACCATCACTTTCTCTTTTGAGCATGAGAACCCCAACATAGATGCAACCCTGAAACGGTTCAGAGCAGTCATCTTCATTAAATAACCAGAAGTAGAACTTATTACCAAACAGAAGCAGTGAAATAAACATACATTCAAGGAACTATTGTCATGTTACCAGGTACAAGAGGAAATACCAGACGAAGAGGACCCACGTGACAGATTGCAAAAGTAGAAGGCGAAAGAGATGTGAAGGGACTACCAATAGACTCTAAATTTATTTCCATGCCAATAAAGGTAAGGAAATTTAACATCAGAACAATGGAACATCCCAAAATGGCTAGCATTGGAGACTACTGGGATGAACCAATAGTAGAAAGACTCACTGAATTGTTGCGTGAGTACAGTGACTTATTTCCTACAACATTCACAGAAATGAAGGGTATAGTAGGAGAATTGGGAGAGATGAAAATACCTCTCAGACCCGAAGCAAGACTGATCAGACGGTCATCATATAGACTGAACCCCATATAAAAATAGAAAGTTAAAGAGGAGATCGATTGGATTCTTGAAGCTGGAATAATTGAACCAGTCGAGGAATCAGAATGGATAAGCTCGATGGTCATACGAGACAAGAAACAAGGAAGAGGGATTAGGATATGCGCTGACTTGAGGAAATTGAATGATGCATGCCTACACAACCCATTCCCTACACCATTCATGGATGAAGTGTTAGAGAATGTGGGGGGACATGAAGCTTACTCATTTATTGATGGATTCTCAGGATACCATTAGATTAAGATAGCACAAGAGGACAGATACAAGACCACATTCACGATGAAATGGGGCTCTTACCAATATACAATCATGCTCTTGGACTAAAGAATACACCAACAATCTTCTCTAGGGTGGTAGTTACAACATTTAAATAATTCATTCATTAGTTTCTCGAAGTATACCTGGATGACTGGACTATCTATAGTCTGTTGAAAAACCATGTGGAAGTTTTACGTTTGATGCTAGAACGATGCAGATAGTGTCAGATATCATTGAACATAAATAAATGTATATTTGGAACACCGTTTGGGATACTATTGGGCCATATAGTATGCAAACAAGGGCTATTGGTCGATCTAGCAAAGATCACAGTCATTGTTAATTTACTAGTGCAAAAAACAGTCTGTCAGCTACGAGAAACGTTAGGACACACAGGATACTATCAAAAATTCATCAAAGGATATGCGCATATCACAACACCAATGGAGAAGTTTTTAAGGAAGGATACAAAGTACCAATGGAACGACATGTGTCAGCATGGTCTAGACACCTTGAAGGAAAATATGGTCACTGCATCGATATTATTATTTCTAGACTAGGGAAAGACATTCCATGTGCATGTAGATGCATCAACGATAGCACTTGGATCTATCTTAGTGCAAGAAGGATCAGGAGACTTGGATCACCCAATATCATTTGCAAGAAGAAAACTATCCTATTTAGAACATAACTATAACACAATGGAAAGAGAAGGCCGAGATATGGTTTACACACTTCAGAAGTTTAGGCACTACCTATTGGGAAAACATTTTAAGATGTTTACAGATCACTCATCCCTAAAATACCTAGTCAACAAGCCAGTGTTGGGGGAGAGAATCTTTTGATGGTTACTGTTATTTTAGGAATTTGACTTGGAAGTAATCATCAAACCAGGAAAACTAAATGCAGGACTTGACCACCTATCACAGGTCACAAATGGTGAAGAACCCACCAGCTTAGAAGACAACTTTCCGGATGCACGGTTATTATCAGTACAGATTGTTGATGACCACTTCATAGAGATCATCCAGTACTTGAGAATAGGTACCGCACTGTAATATTACACCACCGCGCAGAAGAAGAACCTGGTAGTTCGTGCAACCGACTATCAAATGATCGCAAGACATCTATATAAAATGGGTACAGATAGCATTTTACGAAGGTACATGTTAGAGCACAAACAACCAAGAATTTTAGCAGAAGCCCATAAGGGATTGGCAGGAGGACACTATGTAGAAAACACTACCTCGCAAAAGGTACTCCACATAGGATTATGCTAGCCAATGATTCACAGAGACTTGAAAGAGTACTGTCAAGGATGTGATGTATGTCAAAAGGTAGGCAAACCCAACAGAAGGGACGAGATGTTGTTACAACCACAAGTGACATTACAAGAATTTGATAAATGGGAAATAGTCTTTGTGGGACCTATTAACCCACCAACCAAAACAACAGGAGCAAGATACATCATCACTGTGACAGAATACCTAACTATATGGGTGGAAGCTGCAAGAGTAAAATACTGCAGCGCAGAGACCGCTCCACACTTGTTATTTGAACAAGTAATTACTAGCTTTGGGTGTCCAAGATTTTTGATGAGGGACCAAGGAACGCACTTCATAAATATCACCATCCGTGTAATGCTCGAATAATTTGAAGTTCACCACTAGAGAAGCACATCATATCACCCACAGGTGAATGGCACAGTAGAAGCCTTCAACAAAATTCTGGAGAACGCACTGACAAAGATCTATAATGTCAATAGAGATGACTGGGACCTCAAAGTACCAACAATATTATGGGTGTACATGAAGGCATGTAAAAAGTTGACTGGGAACACACCATTCAAACTAGTTTACGTCCAAGAAGTCGTAGTGACATTAGAATTTTTAGTACCTAGCTTATGTGTAGCCACTATCACACAAATGACAGAACGCGATGCAATACAAGAAAGACTGAACCAACCGTTAACAATGGAGGAAATTCGAATCCTAGAAGGATTCCATCAACAAGTGAATAAGGCCAGAGACAAAGAATGTCACAATYGACACATTAAGAAGAAGACTTTTCAGAAGGATATCTAGTATTTCTGTATGATAGAAAGTCATTTCAGCACCTAGGAAAGATGAGAATGCATTGGTTAGGACCATACAAGGTCAAATCTGTAACAAATGGTGGAGCTGTACAATTAAGAGATTTAGTAGGTGAAGACCTCTGAGGAATGATCAATGGGAGATGACTGAAGCTGTACAAGGAGATCAAAATATGCATGTAGTAAAGGAAAGAGCAACGGTTACATGCCTAAGAAAAATGAGTGGGAAACGAAAAGTCGACAAAAACAGGATGACAGGATAGTACAAAGCAAAATGAAGGCACAACAAGGATTGATAGAATGTCACATTAAACATGCCAAATGGAAATGGAAAGAGAGGCATAATGGCAAGTATGAAACTATCACAAATGCATTGAACCCACAGTTATGGTGCATTAATTGCATCATGGAGGAAGAGTCCATGATAAGCTTCATGACAAGCCCATACAACACGGGAGGAAGGAAACAACTTGTCTATTCACGAAAGAAGAATAGAGAGAGAGAAATAGTAACTCGAACAAATAGAGAGAGACCAAAATCCTCTACAGTTAGCAGACATTCGACACTCACTACTATGGCACCACCGAAGTCCGTTGAACCAGGCCAGACCGCCCGACCGACCATAGTTCAAACTAGGTCACGAGGACCGCTAGAAGAAAATGAGTAGCAACAACCGGAGATCATCGATATCGATGAGATCCCATCCCCAGAGATACCACTCGTAAAATTTACACCGATAATAGAAGAGATTCAACAACCACAACCAGAGGAGCCAAAAGAGGACATGAAAGTCGAGCCATAGAACCACAGAACGAAGAAGCATAACCCCAATAGAAAATGAAACCAGAAATCATTGAATCAGCGGTGAAAGGCAACGACATGACATAGAATCAAGGATCAGAAGGGAAACCATATGAGTCGCATGTACCCAGCCTCAGTCAACCAACAAAAGAGACCACAAGAACTACCTTGGCTTGGCCACAATGGCTTACTAGGAAACAACCAGGAATTGCTAGAACTTCATACCAACCACCATAGTATGAAGACATAATTCTGATACCAAACTCACCTCGCAAGAAACTGACTACAAAAATTGTGCTATCATGCATACCAGAGGGACTACAGGTAGAGTTGTAGCTACTAGGTCATGTTGGGAAGCTCAAGTATTCCGACCATGATGTCTCAGATGACACTAAGTACCTGGAACTTGCACCCAGAGTTTTTATGCAGGACATAGTGGTCAACCGACTTGGGGAAATGATCAGCCAACCGCATCAGTGGGACTGGACCGAAAAAGCATTTTAGGACTGCTGAAACTCCCACACTTTGGCTGTGGCCAGTACGTGATAGCATGCATTAAGAAATTGTTATTAGTTACACATGGAGGGGATATATGGCTAGATAGACCCATCCCCATAATAGTTGACCTCATTGCACAGATAATAGGACTACCCAGCCGGGGTATGGATCCCGCACTAATTTTGGACGATAAATCCAAGGAAAAAGCATTAGCAAAGGAAATGAAGAAGAAATATGTTACTGCAAGGGGGACAAGAGGCATTATAATCAAATAGATAAAAAATACAACAACACAATTGGGCACAAATATCTTAGCCTGTAAGTTGCTAACGAAACACCGCAAAGATGAAGTACCGGTAGGAGTCATCTCAGTTGAAGCTCAGTGTGTAGAAGGCACCTTCGTGAGATGGGCGTGTTATCTATTAAACTTGTTTCAAGTGGACTATAGGAAAATGCAGGAAATCGACACAGAATTCCATTACTCATAGATTCTCACCCTCATAGCCTTCATGGGATGGCGGGAACCAGAGTATGTAGTTTTTTCTACCAGACCATAGCTAGAGGGAGTGAGATATCGAGTACTGAGATCTGGGCCACAGGCCAAACAAAAGAGGGACAATGGAATCATCTTTGAAGCATACCTACAAGACATATAAGAATATATTAACCGGTCCTGGAGAATAACACCAAAAGCTAATGAGTGATATGGGGACATCGCTAACTTTTGGGCTACACAACAAGCCATGTGGATACAACCAAGGAAGGATCCCAATAAACAATGACTACTGATGTGCTACTACATCAAAGAAGGTGATATAGACTGTTAAGTTTTCAGACCCCAACCCAGTTTCAGTCTCGCTGATTTTTCAACCAAAGTTAAATGCTGAAACTCCAGTTTCAACACTGTTTCAGCATAGGTTACAACACTGTTTCAGCATATAAAAACTTAATAGAAAATAAACTTCAGAACTGAAACATGAGGATTCTGAACATCATTTTCAATGCAGAAATAAAATATCAGCAATATGCAAAACTCAGAAAATATAGACACAAAGATATTCGGTCTAACTTCGACCCTAGAAAAACCCACAAAGGGAAAACCAGTGAGAGAGGGCTTTGTATTATTTATGAGCTTCTAAGAAATTCTTTTACAACATATTCATCTTCAGAAATTTACACAAACTTATATAGACATTCATGTAGCTTTTCTCCTCGATTTATGAACCAAAAATCCGTACAACTGTACGACTGTCCCAACAATTAATTGTTGCACATACTGTCTCGAAATTCATGCCAAAACTCTACTAAGACTCAATTTTTGTGCCACTAAATGTTGTTCGGAAGCCTTGGAATGCATGCCAATACTCCCAGAAATTGCAGCTATTGTCTCTTTTCTCCAGCTCGACCTCTCTCTTTCTCTCTCTTGTTCTTTCAACAAGATTGCTTGAACTCCTCTTGTTCTCTCAACAAGAATGCTTCAACTACCCAAGAATGGGTGCGCCCTCTTGCCCAAGTCGACCTCATGAGGGAAGGTGAGGAGTTTTATAATCTAACGGTTGAGATTAGATTAGATGGGTGGCTTAGATTTGGTGTCTCTTCACTCACCCTCACTTTAATCATAAAGTCACATTTTAATTTGCATCTCACAAATTAAATGACTAGGACCCACATTCGACACTTTCTCCCCGTTAGGCGCCTAGGGAAGAGAAACACTTGCCTTGGTACTTTATTTTAAATAAAAAATTTAACACTCCCTCATACCGAGGAAAGTGTTACTCACCACTCCAAGCTTGTCCCTGAAAAATACAAACTTGCCCATGTTCAATGCCTTGGTGAGTATGTCTGCAACCTGCTCCTCAGTAGATATGTATTGTAGCTC
>ML778825.1:678328-689650 GCA_009831015.1 Picea engelmannii | reverse complement strand
TTTTTTTTTTAACTTTGGTGTTTTTCTGAGAGGAACTCAGATATACAACCCTTTTCTGCAAATTTTGTACAGAAATATACTGAAAATGTCTGGAATGTCGCGGCCCTCTTTTTTCTTCTCCGAAAAAAAAATCTGCAAAAATAAAAATATTTGCCCACAACTCCGGCCAAGGAAAGTGCTCTGATACCACTTGTTAAGTAACTGAATAGATCTGTAAATATAATCACCACAAATACTGAATACACAATAGATCCACAAAGCAAGATAGAAGAAACCACAACTTTATTATAGAAAGTGCTCTATACCACTTGTTTTATCCTTCCATAAGGATTAATATATGGTGTTACCCTACCTCAAGGGTTTTCTCTATTTCTTGTGTTCATGTTATGGTGAATGGTTTATGGTTTATTCTTGGTATTATTCAAGTTATTTCTGAAGTATATTTGCAGATCTGGTTTAGGTACTTAACATTTGGTACATGGTTGATACACTTACTTTGGTACATGATGTATGGGATGATATAATTGATATGCTTGGTTAATACATTGATTGATGCTTGATGGTTGTGTTATCACTCTAGGAAACTCTCCTAGGCTGTAAATCAGAGATGCCTGGTAAATTAATCTTTTTGGAAACTATTTTCTCAATAATAGGTGTGGGTTTGGATCAAGATGAATATCTTAACCTCTAGATTGTATTTTCAAGATAGTCTAACTATATTCATGCAATACAAGGCCTTCAAGAGATATTTGTCAGATAGATTTGTATAACAAATGGATAAGAAAACCAATCGGTTAACCAAAACATACATAAACAATATATATGATGGGTCAACAAACTATCCAAAAGTGCTTATGATTCTTGCTAAACAATCAAAAGTAAGATGACAGTTACCATAGGACCATTAAATAGAGACAAAAGAACGAATTCCACTCATATGCATAGACGAAGATGAAGGAGGGTATGACAACAACAAATGAAAGAAGCTTGCAGGATGATATATTAAAGAAAATGTCTTTCATACAAAACAGTAGAATATAGAACTCAAAATCAAACCCATTGTTCATCTTCTATTTTCAGATTTATAGCTTTTACAAAACAGTATCTAGATCCTGAATTAATGGATCAGATATGCCTAAAATAGAAAGTCAAAACTAACTTGCAAAAGATAGGGAATGATCCTCAAAATGAGGTCAATCCCACATTTCATGGTCTTTAGATCTTGTAGATTCCTTGTGCAGTGCAGGATAGCCTTCCAAGGCTGACTGGTGACTCTTCCAAGAGACAAAATTCGAATTTGCTGAGATGTGCAAAAAATACTAATTTGTTGCCACCAAAATAGGTGCCAAAACCAACTTGGCTACCTTTTTTAATCCTTGTGCACCAAAAATGGATCTTGAATCTGAATATATAATTCAACATCTATCCATTACAAGTGTTTTCAAATGATTTGGATTAGTAAAACCTCGATCTGTGCAAAATTTAGCTTTCTCTGTCCAGTTACAGGTTTCGGTGGTTAAAAGAGAGGAATTCTGGGTGTATTAACTATCGAAAGCTTTGCTTTCGGTGGTTAATGAATAGTCGTCATGTTTTCCTAAACCACCAAAAACTTAGCTTTGTCCAAAACTTCAAAATTTGCAAAAATTATTACCTTGATGCTTTGTTGAGTATTCAAGGTCTCTTTGATGATGCAACTCTTCCTCATGTAGATCTGCGAACTTCAACTTGCTGTGCGGAAGACTGTGGTATATCCACCATTTTTGTAGCTAACTCGGTTAGAGTTTCCAAACCTATTTGATCCTGTGTTGGAGGTTGAAACTCCTTTAACTTTATCCTCAGAAGTCTAAGCTGCATGTACAGCTTCATGTTCTCTCTTATAAGCACCATGTTCCTGTCCTTGATTTTATCATGCTTTTCCTTGAGAGTTTGGTTCATGTTAAAAAGTCATGCATTTCTTTTAGTCAAGTCTATATTTTACTTTTTAATAACTCTTTCTAAGACTTCCATCTCATAGATTTGTTTCAGAAGTTTATTGATTTTCTGAGCCTTGGATGCTTTAGGCTTGCTTGAAGAAGCTTTTGCTAATGGTTGACTATGTTCATATGGAGGAGTTGGTGAGGGCAAGTTGGGATAATCTTCTACAACTTTCTCAGCCTATTCATCACCTTGTTTCTCTACTAACTCCTGCTCTATCTCTGAGTCACTATATGGTAAGTTCAAAGGGTCATCTCCTTCAGCAAGTTCCTTGGTTTGCTCATCCTCTTTACCAAACTGTAATTTCCTTTTGGTTCTTTCTCTTTTAGTAGAGGATGATTCTGTCAGCTCTCTTGGTGGTGAGATAGCCTTCCTTTTTCTTAGACTGCTCTTAGGGGTGATGGACTTCTTAGCAGTGGACTTCTTCCCCTTTTCATCCTATTGAAAATTAGTTTGGAACACATTCCAAAATAGGAAGTAATTCTAGTCCACTTGTTTCTTCTTCAATGACTCTTTAATAATGAGAGTAATCAAACCTTGGTGTGACAACCTGTTGGCCACTTTGGTAGGCTTCGCCTCGACTTGTCTAGCCATTTTTGTGAGAGCTTTGTGTAGGTAGAAAGGCAAATTGATGGGAGACCTACCTATGAAATGGTTCAATAGCTTGAAGTGATCAAACATAACTCTATTGTGTCTACCTTCACAGGTGATATAGACAAAGATTGCCTTCAGGAGAGATTGCTACTTAGGTTCCATATAAGACATTGGTATGTCTTTTTTCCATATAAGATCCTTGTGCAGAGGCTGTAGGTAGGATCTAAATTCAATGTTTGACGACACAGTTGATTTGAACCAACAATCCCTTGTTCTAGGGAGACCAATGAACTTAGCTATGGCTACCTCATCAACCAAAAATGCCTCTTTTCCCACTGTTCCTTCTCTTCCATCATACGAGATAGCAAAGGTTTCACACACCTGTTGGTGGAAATCTGCCAGTTTTTCACAATATGCATAGAATCCAGTTTTATTGAAGAACTCGACCACCTCAAGGTGAGCCTCAAGGTACCAAACTCCATCCAATTCATCCCTTAGAACTGGCCCTGCTTTTGGCATTTAGTAATTGCTGACCTGTACCTGTGATTTAGGAAAATCTTCATGCCAGGGAGACAAAGACTCTATGATTTAGGGTGACAGGGAGTATGACTTAGAGTAAAATGAATGAGATAGGGTGACTCAGAGTTCTGATTGCATAGCTCAAGCACTAATCGAATCTAAGCAACAGACTGACTGAATACAAGTTGAAAATTTTGATTTTAGGTGAGATATAAAATCAAATTGAAACAGTATGGAATTCAAACAACCTAATGACTCGAATTGGCTTGATTGGTATGAAAATTGGCTCGATAACCATCTACTGAACTCGAACTCCACTTGGAAATCACCACAAAAATGAGATTATGGCATCTGAGTATGCGTTTACTTGATGAAATCACGGGCTCAAGACTGTCACAATGACTCTCAGATTCGAACTGGTAATTAATGGAATCAAAGCAGATATTAATCGGGGTCATAATGGATCTGTGTCCTCGTGACTGGAGATAATGAGGGGCTATGTGACTAATCACTTTTGTTAGTCAGGAATCACACATGAGTTTATGTGTCTTTGTCGAGCCTTAATTCTGAAATGACAATTGTAGTTAAAAGGAAAATAGAGTATCAATATTTAGATAGATGAAATAATAATATGCATACCTCACCACCTCCATGGAATTTCAGTGGTTATGTCTTCATGATTACACTAATTGACAACTAGCTCATGCGAAAGCACGAGCTTTTCATTTTTCCCGTGGAAATCTTTTCGGTGGTTAACTGGGTTTTTCTTTCCCCCCTTAACCACCGAGAACGAAGGCTTTTGGTGGTTAATGAGTTCTTTTCAGGCTCGCCTAAACCACCGAAACCTGAAATTCTCTCTTTTGCTTGAAAAAACCAAATCAAAAGTTCTTTCCAAGTTTATTTATAGAAAATAGACTCTCTAACATACCTAAAAAAAAATTAGAAATAATTTTTTGGAGTTCTCTCTATCACCTAAAAAGAAAAATCTCCATCGATTTATTTGAGGAGATAACATTGGCTCTTATTGGGGATGAACGCCTCCCTATGAGGTTTCAAGAACCACAGAACCAATGCCTTTCCTGAAAAAATAAAACTTAAAACTATCTGCTAGTCTTTCCATTGGGCATGGAGTTATTCTGTAAAAATAAAGACTTAAAATAAAATTACAATGACCAGGCTTCATAGCCTTAGACAAAATAGAGTTTCAGAAATTGCTCGTTGATTGGGCCACCGAACATTTCTTCACCTCCTAGACTTTGTAGAATGAATGTGTTGTTGTGTTGTACTTGAGTTATCATGAAAGGGTTGGTCCACAAAGAATCGAACTTGTTGTGTTTTCCTTTATCTTGTCTGAGGGCGTCCAATTTAAGAACCCAATCACCAACTCAAAAATTATCTACCTTTGCCTTCCTATCAAAAGTATCCTTGATCCTCTTTTGATGAGCCTCTGATTTGTCCACTAACTGTTTGTGGACCTGTTGCAGTTCTACCAAATCGAGCATTCTTCTTACCATATCATTTGACTCAGTTTTCTCTTCTTGAAAAAATCTAGCCACTGGTAAAATTAACTGAACAGGAAAAATGGCATCAGTCCCATAGACCAATTTGAATGGAGAGGTTCCTATGGACTTTTTGATAGTTACTCTGTCTTCCCATAGAGAAAATTTTAGTTTATAATCCCAATTCTTTTTGTTCTCCTCTAACAACTTTCTAATGATTCTGATTAAGCTCTTATTGGATGATTCGGCCAGGCCATTACCTTGAGGGTAGTAGGGGGTTGAATGTACCAATTGGATGGCCATTGATTCACACATGTAAACCAATGCATCATCTTTGAAAGCAGTTGCAATATCTGTTACCAGCCTTTTTGGGCAACCAAATCTGCTCAAGATGTTTTCATAAGGAAATTTCATGACAACTTGATGAGCGACATCCCTGGTGGGAACTGCCTCTATCCATTTTGTAAAATAATCTGTGGCTACTAAGATCCACTTATGTTGACCACTAGATGAAGGATTTATATCACCTATAAAATCTAAACCCCACTGCTGAAAAGGGCCATTCACTACTATAGGTCTTAGGAGCAAAGATTTTAGTTATTGTTTTTCTTTAAATGTTTGACATTTATCACAAGCTTTGATGAAGGCACACACATCTGAGAAAAGATAAGGCCAATAGTACCCAGCCCATAGAATTTTATGAACTATGGTATTCCGGTAATGATGACCTCCACAAACACTTGAATGAAACTAATATATAACTTCCACTAACTCTTCTTTGTCTAAACATCTGAGTAGTAAACCAGCAGGGTCTTTCCAATATAACAGATTATTTTAAATGCAAAATTTGATGGCTCTAAGCTTAAGGGCTTGAGCTTGAGTCATGCTAAGTTTAGGATGAACCTCTAGCTTTTGTAAAAAATGTATAATACCTGAGTACCATTCACAAGAAGACAAATGCTCTGCCACCTGTTGATTTTTATGTTGTCCTTCTGTTGCCACCTCCGTCTACAAACTCACTGAATTTTCCCCTATGAAATTTATGTCCAGTAGCTCATGGTTTTCCTCCATTAAAATCTTAGCAAGGCCTTAGCCTTTTACCAATTTGGTGGGCTTCACTTCTATGTCGAACTCGATTAACTTTTCGATCCATTTATCTCTCTTTCCATCAATATCAGGCTAAGTCAAAACATCTTTCACGGAGGGTGAAGGAACATATGCAATGACTTTTGAGTGGAGGATATAAATTTTGAAAGATTTTAAAGATTTTATGAGAGCATAGGCTTGTTTTTCAATAGGATCATACCTTATTTCAGCATCTCTGATTGTTTTGCTGAAGAAGGAAACTGGGTGATCCATACTGTCATCATCTTTCTGTAACAAGACTGTTGCCATTGTGTCACAAGAAGCGAAGGAAAAAATGTAGAAACTCTTGTTGTAATCCAGACTGATCAGAGTTGGGGATTGCATGATAGCCTGTTTGATATCCTAAAATGAATTCCTTGTGTTGTCTATCCATTTTATCTCAGACCCCTTTTTCAACATACATGTTATGTGTTTTACTAGCTCGGCAAAATTTGGAACAAATCTTCTAACAAAATTAATCTTACCGAGCATCGATTGAATATCCTTTTTAGACCTTGGTAAGGATAGCCTCTGAATTGCTTCCACCTAAGATGAATCAATTTTCATGCCTTCTGCTGAGACAATGTAGCCTAGGAGCTTGCCTTTCCTGAGAGAAAAATGGGAATTTTTGGGATTCAATGAAATTCCAAACTACCTGCACTTCAGAAAAACTCTTTTTAAATGATTTAGATTCTCTTCATGACTGCTGGAATAAACTGTGATGTCATCAATATAGATGAGGAAAAACTTATCCTTCTCACCCATGAAATATATGTCCATGGCCCTTTGAAAAGTGGCCCCGACATTCATTAATATGAATGGCATTTTGGCATACATGAAGGTACCCCAAGGAATAGTAAAAGCAGTCTTCTCTTGGTCATCAGGATGGATAGAAATCTGGTTATAGCCAAAAAAACCATCCAGGAAAGACATAACAATAGCCCCTAAAATTCTTTGCAGCAAATGTTCCATCTTAGGTAGGGGATAGTTATCTTTCTTAGAGTATCTGTTTAGGTTTCTAAAATCCACACATAAACTGACCTCACCATTTTTCTTTCTCATTATTACTAGATTTGCAATCCATTTAGAGTATCTTAAAGGGATTATGATCTTAGCATCAAGAAGCTTTTTTATTTCTCTTTCAATTACAGGCAAAATAAGAGGACTGATAGGTCTGAGATTTTGTTTGAAAGGGAAGGTGTCCTTTTCAAGTGGGATATTATGTTGAATGATCTCAGGGTCATAAGTTTTTAGATCACCATATTTCCAAGCGAAAACATCAGAGAATTCTTTCAAAATGCTACAATATTTGGACTTCTGATCAGCAATCAATTTAGAGGACAGATTTATGAATTTAGGTTGGATTTCATTTCCTATGTTGTGCTCATGAACAACAGGCTCTTTCTCCTTCTTATCTGGCTTGTAGGGGACATCGTTATGATCAAATAGCTTTTCAATAGGTACCAAAACCTGAGGTATATAATTGTTAGGCAGTTGAACAATATCATGTTGACCCAATTTTTGTTTTAGCTTAGGCTTCTGGGATTCCTCTACATTTAGATTTTGCTGGTTGACATGCATATCAGAAAATTCATCTACCACATGGAGAAATATATTAAGTTCATCATCATCCTCAAAAACTTTCTAGTATTTAATATTGTCGAGCAAAGATGGTCTATATTTGACTTAGATTTCATAATTGAGCCTGGGAGGCATGGGAGGAATAAACAGGCTGGCTAAAACAACAAGGGAATCCGCAAGATGATTCATATCTATGGGTATATAAGAAATGTCAAAAATGGAAAAAGAATATCTAATTTTCCATACCTCATCCCTGTAGGCTTTCAATCTGACATGCTTTGCTTGGAAAGTACTGTTTACTTGCTGTATGATGAGATCTACGTCTCCAAACACCTTTAATCCTTTAATTCCCATCTCCTTGGTTGTGTTTAAGACCAATATCAAAGCCTCATACTCTTCTATATTCTTAGTATTTTTGAAATCAAGCTTAAAAGACAAATGCATAGCCTCCTCCAAAGGAGAAATTAAAACTACCCCTGCACCTGCTGAATCTTTGGTACTGGCACCATCAAAATACATGGTCCAAATTGGAACACCCTTTTCATCAGTTTGTTGTTTAGTGGGCTTCACAAGCTGCAAAGGAGATGACTGAGAATCATCTATTTGAAGAATACATGAGCCAAAGTCTGTGTCTACGGCATAAATAGGATGATTTACAGAATTTTTTGCATCACTGATGATGTAGGCAAGTTGATTCTCTCTGTAAAGTCTTTTTATCTCTCCTTCAAACATCAGGATCGTAGAATACAAAATATCCATCTGCAAGGTACCCCCTAACCTTTTGCTCCATGGATGTGACAAGAGGAGTCCGAACTTGGGTGGGATATCAACAACCATGACATCCATTACCATGCTTCTCATTGGCAATTGAGCAAGGCTTATAACAAGGTATTTTATGAGGCCAAGGCATCTGACTTTCCTAGAGTCAAAAGAGAAGAGATCATGATATGGTTTGGTGACCTCAAGCCCAAGATCGTCCATCACTTCTTTGGGCATAAGATTATGTGATGCTCCTGAATCAAGCAACTAGTTGTGAAGGATCTTATCATGAACATTTAGGGATATATAGAAAGGTGGAAAAGAGTCATCTCGATCTTCTATCATAGGCCATATAGTTATTTTTGGCTTGTCATATTGTAAGTTTACAAAATCAGTAGATGAAGAGGTCATCGGTTCAAGGGACTTCAGGATGGCAGACTTGAAAATTTCATTCTCTGTAAGCTCGGTCAATCGCATAGGTATTTTTACTTTCTGAATTTCTGATTAAAAATTAAAAGAGTATGATGATTTGTCAGAAGTTTTTACCTCATTAGAAGGAGCTCTGAGGATATCTTTCTCCTTGACTTGGGGTTGATATTGCTTCTACTTCAATTTTGCAAAAATAGGGTCTGTTTTACAGGAGCAGCAGACTGCTTGGCAACAACTTCTTTCTTATTCATAGGAGCAGCAGGCAATGGTTTAGGGGCAACATTTTTTGATCTTAAATTATAACCTTGCTAATCATCTGTCTGATAGACAGAATCTTCAATAATTGCCTCATGAATCTCCTGATCCATCTAGGCTTCTTCATAATCTACTTGTGTCAAAAAGGAGGAATCATTTTCATCACCAAAACAATTTATGTCATCTACTTCTTCAACTTCATCATGAGATAGTTGTTGTTCCTCTTCTAGCATTGCATTTTGGAAAGGGGGTCCGATTCTTTGATCATCAGCTACATTCTTGTCTCTCTGAAGGATGTGGACTTGTTGATTGTTCCTTCTGTAAGGGAAATCATTTGGATTTCTAGGGACAAAAGAATTTGGCTATTTTGTCCTTGCTGGTTGCTGACTCTGAATCTTCAATTTTGACATTTCAGATGTCAAGTTGTCCAACATCTTGGCCATCTTTTCCATTTTTCCATTAGAAGAAGAAGGGGGCTCAACAGAAAACTTCTTTCTCTCAAATTTTCCTTTGAGTTTCTGATATTCCATAATATTTGATTCGACTTCGAGAGCAACATATTTCATTAAATCAAGTGTGGCTGATCTTCTTTCTCTAAGGATTAAACAAAAGTCTGAATCAAAAGCAACAAAAAATGTGATCTTTGTTGATGCATCACTTGGCTTGATCTCTGTAGGGATCTTGCCGAACATTCTATTAAATATTTTGATGAAGTCTGAGACCGACTCCCCATCTTCTCTTCTTAGGTTTTCAAATTCAGAAATGTAATATAGAAGATCTCTTCTTTCTCCCCAGTGTTTTAAGAACACCTCATCTAGTTGCTCAATACCTGTCACTGAATTTTCCAGTAGCTCTTTGAACCACTTCCGATCTTGGCCATCCAAACTCTGCACAAAAACTCTGGCCCACACATCTTCTTCTAAAATGTTAATATTTTCAACATAAACATAAAATTCTTCTATATGTTCTTCGACAGTATAATCCCCAGCTCCGGTAAACTTTGGCATATATTTCTGATAATCTCTAGTTGGCATGGTAGATAAGGGATTGGGAAAGACAAGTGGAGCATACCTATTTTCTAATATTTCTTCCATCTTGGTTAAAGGGACATCCATGGAAATCTTGGGGGTTGATACAAAGGAAGAATTTTCAGGAGATGAAGGTTGAGATGGGATGGCCGAGTTTAATAAAAATGATTGTCTCACTTCACTTCGAGCAAAATTTTTAGAAATGGGTGGAAAATAAGAGGCCTTGTAAAACTGACCAAGCAATAAGGCTAAGCTTTCTTCTCCCTTAGAGGACAGATCATGTAAAATATCTTCGAGAATGGGCATATTAGTATGAGTATAGAAAACACCCTCTATAGGCTTTGTGGGTGAGGAATTCAAAGAAGAAGAAGAAGAGGCTTCTTTTTGTTGAGGGGACCCTTTAATTACCTCTTTAAAGTTGGATGTAATATCATGCTCAAAACAGAGTCTGTAACATTAGAGGAAACTGAAGGCTCCTCAACCTTCAATCTTTCAGATACAATTTCAATTTCATGAGAACTATGAGTTTCAGCAGTAGGGGATTCAACTAGAGGCCTTTTAGATATGAAAGAAGAAGTGTCGGTTTGAATACCTAGATTTGATGTCTTTGCAGATCCGAAAGCCTATCTTTGTAAATCCTTTCCCCTACTGATGATCTTCTCAGGGTCTGGAACTAGTGCTGCCAGTGGGCCTTCTTGGTTTGCCCTAGTGTGAGCTCTTTTCGGAGCCACTTCGTTTCAATGGAGTCGCCAGATAGATTATTACAACCCAAATGATATCCAAGCTTTGTCTATCATCAAAGCTAGATCTATTTTGTCTCCCAAGGAAGTTGATCTTCTATATCTTCTCCCCGGCAATGGCGCCAATTTGTTATCACTCCAAGAAACTCTCCTAGGCTGTAAGTCAGAGATGCCTGGTAACTTAATCTTTTTGGAAACTATTTTCTCAATAATAGGTGTGGGTTTGGATCAAGATGAATATCTTAACCTCTGGATTGTATTTTCAAGACAGTCTAACTGTATTCATGCAATACAAGGCCTTCAAGATCTATTTGTCAAATAGATTTGTATAACAAATGGATAAGAAAACCAACCAATTAACCAAAACATACATAAACCATATATATGATGGGTCAACAAACTAGCCAAAAATGTTTATGATTCTTGCTTAACAATCAAAAGTAAGATGACAGTTACCATAGGACCATTAAACAGAGACAAAAGAATGAATTCCACTCATATGCATAGACGAAGATGAAGGAGGGTCTGGAACCAATAAATGAAAGAAGCTTGCAGGTTGATATATTAAAGAAAATGTCTTTCATACAAAACAATAGAATATAGAACTCAAAATCAAACCCATTGTTCATCTTCTGTTTTCAGCTTTATAGCTTTTACAACACAATATCTAGATCTTGAATTAATGGATCAGATATGCCTAAAATAGAAAGTCAAAACTAACTTGCAAAAGATAGGGAATGATCCTCAAAATGAGGTCAATCCCACATTTCATGGTCTTCAGATCTTGTAGAGTCCTTGTGCAGTGCAGAATAGCCTTCC
>ML778825.1:666446-678278 GCA_009831015.1 Picea engelmannii | reverse complement strand
TAGCCTTCCAAGGCTGATTGATGACTCTTCCAAGAGATAAAATTCGAATTTGCTGAGATGTGAAAAAAATCCTAATTTGTTGCCACCAAAATAGGTGCCAAAACCAACTTGGCTACCTTTTCTAATCCTTATGCACCAAAAATAGATCTTGAATCTGAATATATAATTCAAAATCTATCCATTACAAGTGTTTTCAAATGATTTGGATTAGTAAAACCTCGATCTGTGCAAAATTTAGCTTTCTTTGTCCAGTTACAGGTTTCGATGGTTAAAACAGAGGAATTTTGGGTGTATGTTGGCAGCCAATTCACATTTTTCCATTGTCTTATAAGCTTCCTACACCAATGTTTTGCAAACATCAATTTTTCGTCGCAATTTTCAAATAAACGACACTTTTTTGTGGCATTTGCACACTTACTTTCATTTTGTTTTCACGACTGTAAGCGTGAAAACCTTGATCTTTTCGAAGTCGCATTAAGATCATTATTTGAACTATCATTATCCTTCTTATTGATATGACCATTGCACTTACATTTCACTTATCATTATGCAGTCGACAAAACCTTTTTTATCTGCACTCATTGGACATTCTAGGATTAATTGTGTGACTTTGTCTCATTAAGTTTGTGATGCATTGGCAATTGGACTTATATGATTTGATTTACTTGACTATTGGTTTCATAAAAACATATAAGTGTTATGTTAAACCCTTGATGTATTTCATTAGATATGACACCTAGTTCAAAACGCATTGGTACCTCACTTAAACTCTTGATATGCATTGTTACAACGTATGTAACGTTAGTCAAAACATTGGTTTTGGTTTCGATTTGTATGTTGTTGTTTAAAACTATGGCATAACTCTGATTGCACGTGTTGGTTGATACACTTACCGTTGATTTCATTGGTGGGTTGAACATCTATTAGCGTTGGCGGTTGTACCTTGGCAATAACTATTATGCATGGCAGGAATAAGCTCCACCACCTTCGCACGATATCATTTATGCCTATCCCTTATCCCCGGTTCACCTCTGTTAGCTTGGGTAACCCTTCATGCACTCTGTTCCTGTGTGTGTGCTATGATCCAAACCCTGGACTTAACGTGTGCTCGACTCCATGGCACCAGTGGTGTGAATCGATCCAAATGGTAGCCAAGCCTTGCTACTATTCGACAATGTCCGGAAAGACTTGGAGAATAACGGTTGGCTCACCTTTGTACAACGATTCGAGGGTTTTAATTTATTTTTTGCACAATAGTTCGCCCTGAATTTTGATGGCTGTAGATCCAAGGTGGGTGACATTCAGTTGGAAATCAATGAGGAATTTATTAGTTCTGCTACAGGGTTACCAGCCACGGGCCAGCGTTGGTTCAAAAATTCAAAAGTGGAAGAGGTGTCATGGCCACTACTCTTCCTCTTGCGCAAGGTCACATCTTGTGATAGAGGTATGCCCATATCCATGCTTAAACCATGGTGGCATGACCTTTTGATAATAGTTAAACAATTCATGACCTGTGAGGGTCGATATGGACTCGTTTTTCTCTACCACATGTGTTTGTTAATGAATTTTATAGGGTATCCATTAAATATGCCCTTCTACTTCCAGCGTAGCCTGTACAAAATGTCAAAAAGGTTTTAAAAGGAGAAGGCCAATAGTATCCTGTTCCACCATGGACTAATAAGACTTATCATTGTTCATCACTTAAGTCTCCACAGTGATAGCTGGCGAGCTTTTATCGCTCGAAATGGTTTTGATGACACAGACCCTGTCCAGATTGACAAGCCTGTGGTTAATGAAGCTAAGGTCAGGCCACCCATGCCCTTCCATGTCCTACTACCCTCTCCTAAGCCTTCGGTCGAACCTGATATTGACTTACCCGACATTATAACTGACAAGCCCAACGCTATAAAACAGCATGTGAACAAAAAGGTTAGAGGTAACCCTACTGTTGATGGAAAAGGAAAAAGGAATGCTCGGCTTATCTCGAGAATGGCTAGAAATAATCCTAAACCCACTACTGAGCAGAAGCCCATAGTCCTTAGTGAGGATTCAGATTCTGACATAGAACGCTTCCTAGCTAGTGAGTACCCTTACTCACAGGGTCTGTTCTCTGAGCTACCTTATGACTTCGTTTCGAATCTTTCCCCTTGCCTAAGAAACAATCCTAGTTACCTAGGAATCAAACTACCTAACGTAACCCTCAACAATGTAACCAAACCCTCAACTACTTTTTCGAAGCCCGGACAGTCGTCCTGTGACCAATGTGATTTGTGGTTGGAACGATACTATATAGACATTCCTATGCTTCAATCGAAAATCCAATCCCTGGAAAGCCAAGTTGCAGTGTTGACCAGCCAAAGGGACAAGCTTCAAGCAAATGATAGGAAGCAGAGGACTATTGGCTCCATCGTTTTTCGTAATGTTGAATTGGCTACAGTTGTTGTCAACTCCAAAATGTCATGATCAAGCTGTCTTCTCGTCATACAGGTATGAATTTTGATATCATTTTCGTTTGTGAATTCCTCGGATTAATATAATGATGTGAGTTTGATTTTCGAATAGCTCTGTCTATCCTTTGAAACGGCTCTGTCGTAATGACATTCATCCTGTACATTGTTTTCACTTTGCTAAAAATGAATGAAGTTTTAATTTGGGTACACGATTTTCTCATTCCCAGTTTAGTCACTAATAGATTTTTTTATCGGATTTTATTTGCTTTCAATTGGATTTGTTTTGTATCTAATTTGAAAAAGAGGTTTTTCATGCTAGATTTAGAATGCGATCATCTTTTGATTTGATTTCGTTATGGTTAGATTATATCGGCTCTAATTTAGTTTGTATGCTGTGGTTGTTGAACGATTTCGTGAGTTTGGTTGTTACGATCTTTTAATATGATGTGTCATATAATTTTCTAAATCGGGGATACAACTCTGATCGTTTCCGATTTGGAAAAAATGACTCTATTTTTATGGAAACAATGCTCTCATTTAAGCCTATGCAAATGATATTCACGCCCGAATCATGGAACGGTTTTGATTCACGACAATGTTAAACCCTAGCTGTTTGATTTGCTTGATTGGATTGTTGTGTATCTTTAGTTAGTATGATCGATTTTATGAGTTGTATTCATATCAAAAATAGACTCGATTGCAGCTCTGTTAATTTTAATTTTCAAATGAGTTTGTTAATTCAGATCGACTTATGTCATTTCTGTCAAATTTGTATGAGGAAATCCGGGTGATAGTCGTTTCAAAATGAAAACAAGAAATGATTTCGTGAATGATTTTGTCTACCCCAATTGCAATAACGAATGATCGGCTAATTCTTACGAACTCTGTTACGAACTGATTGATCCTGTTGTGATTTCATTTGAGTTGATTTGCGTGCCAGTTTTGATTTAATTCGCTTATGGCATGAATCGTTTGTTATCTCGATACAGTTATGTCGAGTTGAAAACGATATTGTCTAGATTCGATCATGTTTCCTATTGATGAGGCAGCATAACGATTGCCTATGATTTGTCTTAATTGTATCGATTTTAATTTGATATGAAATTATTTCATTACTATTCATTACGATTCTGTTCACCCGACTTTGTGGCAACAAATGAAACAGAGTACACTTATCTCTGTATTCATTTGATTGATCTTGGTATTGTTTGATTTCAAATTAGTATAACAATTCCAATTTGAATGATTCATTTTCATATAGCTATTAGATGTTAGTTGAATTTAGTTCTTTAAAAAGGATTTGAATTAATTTTAATGCTGATTCTGTGTCTTATTTAGACCAGCTACAGAATCAAAAGATTTTGTAGCTAGTCTATAGAATTAGATTTTTATCATTTTCTTTAATAAAATATCCTCCTAACTTGCCCATTTTTAACCCTTTTCAGGTGCATCCGAATTGCATTGGACATGCTGGACAGTCTAGGAGATATTTGTGTGTTTTAGTTTTATTTTAGATTCCTAGTTTAGTCAGACTTGGGATATCTTCCCAGATTTTATGTAAACAGTTTGGTAACTTCCACAGGGATGTTTTACCCTATGGAAGGTTTTTAAATACTTATGATTTTGTGTAATAAAGGAATCCTTACTTGTGGGAGAACCAGGCTATGGATTTCTAATACAAACTGAGAGAGGAGTTGATGTTTTTCTACAGCTTTCGCTTTCATAATATCAATCTTTTGTTTCAAGTTTATGCATGTCGCTTTGCAGTTGATTATAGACTACTTTAGTTATCATAGTCTATTGCAGAATGATATGATTTATTTAATGTGTTATCCATATCTGATTTCTTTCATTACTTTAAAAAATACAACAATTACTTTATTTAGTTAATGAATGACAGATTTCTCTTCTTCGTCAATTGAATTATTTTGTATAAGTATTTGCATACAGGTTTATCTAACTGTGAAGATTTATAAATCATAAGATTGTTGTAACTTTTATGTCTTGTTTGTCCTGTAATCATATTTGAAGAGCACTGTAGATTTCTGTTTACAAGAAGCGCTTGGATAATTCGGTGCAGGTTTTCTCCCTTCGATCAGCTGAGAAAATCATCATACACAGGACAAATCTGGAACGTTGATTTATTTTTGTTAATTTGATTAGTATAATTTAAGTAGTTTAGTTAGATATATGTTTAGTTAGATTTGTAGTTAGAATTAGTATATTAGTTGTTTAGTTTAGTTAGTTTTGTTTTATTTCTGTTCATAAAATTATAAAATCAACAAAAATATCTTTCTCTGTCTCAGGGCAGAATATAAATGAGTTTTTCAGGTTTTATTTAAATCTGTAAATTGTAGATATTGTACATTTTGTGAATTAGATAGTTAATTAGTTAGAGTTAGTATAGTAGTAGATAGTAGATTGTATATATATATATAATAGTGAGATTAGTTTAGTTTGTTTTAATAGTTAGTTTTAGTTAGATTAGTTAGTTTAGTATAGTTTTCCTTTTTTGTTTTCTTAGGACCTTAGATAAGCTAACAGAGCTGCTAAACCCGTCAGGGTGGTTCATCCCAAACGGCTTGGGTTATTAGACAACCCCGGACCGGTTCCACTCTTCCATTTGATGGACGATCAATTTCTCCCGTCAACAAATGGCGCTAGAAGGAGGGTCAAACTTAATTAATGGCACGAGGCGGTCGCAAGACTCCTCCACCACCTAATCACTCACCTATAGTGACTAGAAGCCATTCAAACGATAATATTCCCCTTCAAACAACAACTACTTCAATCGACGATCCACAGATCACAGTTGAGCCAGCAACCCCTAATCCTATAGGTGGTGACATACAAGAGATTGTTCGTCAATCTCTTATAAAAACACATAGTGCCTTAGCCCATTTGAGAAAACCTAACCGTCCGTGGGACCAACCTTTGGACTTCTCCGATATCAGAGAACAATTAGGAGGCACTGATCTCACTGTTAATCCTACATAACCAAACCTAAATCCTGCTGCAGGAGGATCTGGGATACCCCCTTCACCACCTCCATCATCTCCTTCCTCTTCTAGAGGAGATTCCTCTGATGAAGGAAATTCCCCTTCTCAGCCTTCCACGCCCATTACCCCAATGGAAAATCAAAACAACCCTGCTAGACCCTGGCTTGATCAAGATGTCGTAGTCGTACCTGGAGCTCGGCATCCTTTACCTAAACACCCGGAGAAATGGATTCCCAAGTTTGACCCTGACTCAAAACAGATCGTTGAAGATCACATTAAAAAGTTTATGTTAGCCATAAGACTCCGCAATGTCGAACATGAATATGTTGTCTGTAGGTTTTTCCCGTATACTTTCAAGGGTAATGCATCCACATGGTACTTTTCCCAACAACCCCACACCATCGTGTCTTGGCAAAAGTTTGAGTCGTGCTTTTTGGAAAAGTTCGGAGACGGTAAACCTCTAGAAGTCCTAGTCATGGACCTTTCTAGCTTAAGAATGAACCCAAAATAAAAAGTTAAAGACTTTAATCAAAGATTCTTAACACTCAAAAACCGAATCCCTACGGATTTCATGCCTGCTGAGAGTCTTATAATAGCATACTACACTAAAGCTTTGCATCAAAGTATAGCTATTTGGGTTAAATGATCTAAGAAAGTGACGTTGTTAGAAGCCTTCGAGGAGGCCAACCAAATTGAAAAAGACATACTTAGTCTTAAAGACTCTACTAGCAACGAAACTGAGACTAGTTCTTCTTCCAAAAAGAAAATCAAAATCCTCCCCAGACCCACTCAAAGTAAAACACATCCTGAAAGCTTTGATTTAGAAAACTTAACTAAAGTTTTTCAAAAACTATCAAATCAATTTATATACTTGAAAAGGTCAACCGAAGAAGCTTCCTCGAGCAAAGGGCCTTACAAATCCCCGTTCTGGAAGCCTTTTCCTACCAACCGACCTAATCCAACCATCGAAGGCCTAAATCTAGAAAGCCTGCAATGTGCCCTTCAAACAATTCTAGAATCCCAAGATAACTTGATGCCTCCTGAGATCCCTGAGGAGGTAGTTGAACAAGAAACATTTCAAGAAGGAGAATCTTCTCCAAACATTTTTGGACACTTCTCGGATAGAATCTTTCAAGATAACTTCGAGACAGTACATCTCAATAATACTAGGAGTAAGACAGCCAACAAACCTTCTTCCGAAAACACTACAACTCCGCCTCCAAAGAAATCTAAATCAGTTGAGACTAAACAGAATAATGTAAGCCCCAACTTAGATTATGATGTAGTTGAAGATCTTAAAAATTTAAGGGTTAACATTTCTATTTTTGAGTTATTGAAATTTCCATTTCTGCTTCAAAAAATGTTACAAAATATCTCAGAGAATGGAAAAAATGGTAATTCAAATGGTAAAAAGGTTGTGCAAAACAAAGTTCCCCAGAAGATTTCCACTAAAAACAATCCTGATCCTCAAGATAAAGGAAGCCTTCCTGTAAGTAATGTAAATAATGTAAATAATGTAGATAAAGTAGTTGTAGAAACAACAAGTAAAAAGCCACAAGCTACTACCCTTAGTACTCGCAAAAATGTACCTCCTTTCCTATTAACTTTCGAGATCTTCAATAGAAACATGCACAATTGTATGGTAGACTCAGGAGCATCATCTAATGTGATTCCTTGGTCGGTTTGCCAAAATATTAACGCCGAAGTTGAACCCTCGACGTTAAAAATCATACAACTTGATCATACAAATGTTAAAGTTGTAGGCGAACTAAAGAATGTTCTTATTAGATTATCATCTAACCCCAAAGTTGATCAAGTTATTGATATAATTGTTGTGGATATTCCAGAAGTGTATGGTCTATTTTTAAGCAGGGACTGGTCAGAACAACTACATGGTTATTTCACAACAGATTGGTCCCATCTATGGCTTCCAGACAATGGTAAGCCTAACAAGATCAAAGTGAATTGTGAGTTCTACCTTAAGTTCACAGTCACAGATTTGAACGATCCCAACGAACCGTTTACACCTTCTGCTGATTCACCTGAAGTACAAGGGATGGACACCTTCTTCGAAAATTTCATGGCCGAGGCTTCACCTATCACCAATCCAGAACATCAGTCCGAGATTGTAGCATATGTGCAGCCAACAGCTTCTACACAACGGTCTCATGTTCCCGATGCAAATCAAATTTGGTCTCTTTATTTCGACGGGTCAAAGTCCAAAGAAGGAGTTGGCGCAGGCTATGTCATTATCGATCTGGCAGGTAACAAAACATTGATAGCATGTAGGTTGGAATTTGAATGTACTAACAATACTGGAAAATATGAGGCTTTACTGCAAGGTCTCAGACGATATGAACATTCAAAATTTAACCGTCTTTGGCGACTCCGAAATAGTGGTTAGACAGGTAAGAGACTCTATCCACTATCTGTCTCTGCATCTCAAAAGCTACCAGTCTGAGGTATGGAATTTAATGAATAAATTTTCTGCTTTCAATATAAATTGTATTCCTAGATTGAATAACTCTGAAGCATATTTATTAGCTAATGTAGCTTCTAAACTTCTTCCTACAGAAGGCTTGTCCCCAGATGCATTCTCCGTTGAGCTATTGTTTCAGCCATCCATTCCTGACAACATCATGAACTGGAGAGTATTTGATGATGATCAGCAGATTATTAACTTTCTACACATAGAAGAAACTTTTCAAGGCGCGATGATAGACGAACACAAACACGATGACAATTTGCACAATTTTACGGTAATACCTGATCCAAAAACTCCTGAATCTCTATCAGATATGGTAAACTCGATCCCTAAATCTGTAGTTAGAATAGAGAAGTTTTATGATTTTCAAGATAAATTTAAAAAGACGGTCAACTGTAAAACCAATAGTTCCTCGTTATCTTATGAAAAAGTGAACTTAGGAACTAATGAAAATCCTCAATGCATTAATCTAGGGTTGGGATGTTTTCAGCAAGAAAAAGCTGCATTTATTAAATTGTTCAAAGAATTTAAAGATGTCTTTGCATGGACGTATGATGACCTTAAAACTTTCATCATACAACATGTCATCCCGATGAAGCCCCAAACCTTACCCTTTCAACAAAAACTAAGGAAAATGCACCCCAAGCTCGAACCGACCGTTCAAAAAGAATTGAATAAACTCCTAAATGCTAAGATAATCTTTCTTGTTAGACACACTCAATGGGTTTCTAACCTTGTCCCAGTCCAGAAGAAAAATGGGGAAATCCGACTCTGCGTCAATTTCTGAAACCTTAATAGAGCGTCTGATAAAGACAACTATCCTGTCCCACCCATGGAACAGATCCTTCAACAGGTATCTAGTTCTGAGAGGCTATCCCTATTAGATGGTTTCTCAGGGTACAACCAAGTCCTGATGTCTCCACCAGACCAACTTAAAACTACCTTCCGTACTCTGTGGGGCACTTATGCTTATTGAAAAATGCCTTTAGGATTGATTAATGATGGAGCCACCTTTCAGAGAGCAATGGACATTGCTTTCCAAGGCTTAATCAATCAGTCCGTCGTAGTTTATTTAGATGATGTGACTGTATTTTCTAAAAACAAAAATGATCATCTAGCTCACTTACGA
The DNA here is from genome assembly GCA_009831015.1 of Picea engelmannii. Classification (NCBI taxonomy): domain Eukaryota; kingdom Viridiplantae; phylum Streptophyta; class Pinopsida; order Pinales; family Pinaceae; genus Picea; species Picea engelmannii. The sequence goes on along the minus strand of ML778825.1, from coordinate 669,215 downwards.
GCCGTCCTACTGCGTTGTTGTAAATATGACATTTCCTTGAATCCCAAAAATTTCATCTTTGTAGTAGAATAGGGTAAACTCTTAGGATTCATTGTGTCTAGCGAAGGAATGATTATTGACCCCGAAAGGACTCAAGTCATCACAAAACTCCCCCCTCCTACATCCAAAAAATCTATGCAATATTTCTTAGGACAGATTAACTTTGTGAAAAATTTGTCCCCAACTTCTCTGAAATGGTCAAGCCTTTGCAGAACCTAATAAAGAAAGACGCCCAATATCATTGGGGATTCATAGAAAATCAAGCTTTTAATGCAATAAAGAAGGCCATAATAGACGCTTCGTCTCTCATGAGTCTTGACTTCTCTCAAGACTTTACACTCTATACTTTTGCTTCTAACCATTCCTATGTCGTCGTCTTAACCCAAAAGAATGAAAAGAACAATGAAGTACCCATCGCCTTTATGAGCTCCTCTTTCAAAGGCTCTGAGCTTAATTACCCAGCAATAGATCGGCAAGCCTATGTTGTTTTTAAATAAGTTAAGCACTTTCGGTCCTATCTTTTGAAGTCTAGGACGAAAGTCATTGTCCCCTACCCAGCCAAGAGGGCCAACTAGGTCACCTCCTTGCAGGAGTATGACTTAGAAATCACCCCAGCTCAGATAGTGAGAGGCCAAGGGTTATGCAAGTTAGTTGTTGATTCAGCAGCAGGACAGCAAGAAGAAAGCGATACGTCAAATCTAGGACAAAGCGATCAAAGTCTAATATGTTGCACACAAAACCATGTTAGTCCTTGGTACGACAATATAAGATTATGTCTTGAAAATGGGTCAGCCCCCCATCACCTCAACCCCACTAAAAGAAGAGTGTTGAGATTAAAGTCTACCTCCTTTCATCTGGTTAATGGTATCCTGTTTCGTCAAAGTTTTGACAGCGTACTGATGCGTTGTCTTGAAAAAGACGAAGCAGGAAAAGTCCTGCTAGAGTTGCATGCAGGAGAAGATGGTGGTCATTTTTTTGGTGACAACACTACCCATAACATTTTAAGAGACAGTTATTACTGGCCCACACTTTTTAGAGATGCCCATACCTTGTGTCGTAAATGTATCATCTATCAGAAAGCATCAAAGCGGTTAAAAAAACCAGCCTTTCCTTTGCAGCCCGTTTCGGTAGATTCTCCTTTTCAGCAGTGGGGACTTGATATCATAGGTCCAATCAACCCCTCGTCCTTACAACATCACAAGTTTATTGTGATAGCCACAGATTACTTTACCCGATGGTCTAAATCTACTGTGTTAAGAACTGTCAACTCCAGTCAAATAATTGCCTTTATAAATTCGAATATTATCACTCGTTTCGGTATCCCTGACTGTCTAGTATTTGATAATGCTTCTTACTTTTCCTCTCTTGAGATGAGCGAGTTCTCTTTGGAAAAAGGAATTAAGCTGAAGTATTCTACTAGCTATTACCCCCAGGGCAACGGATTGGCAGAATCAACAAACAAGAACTTGATTAAAATCATCAAGAGAACCGTGGTTGAAAATCACAAAAATTGGCACAATGCACTTCTGAACGCGTTGTGGGATGATAGGGTAACACCAAAAGCCTCTATAGGTAACTCCCCATTTTTTCTCGTTTATGGCAGAGAAGCAATTCCACCACCTCACATTCTTCTTCCTTCACTTCAGTTGTCACATAAATTCCAAGAAGAAGATTGTTCCCCTTTGGAAAACTGAATTAACGCTTTGATGAAGCTAGAAGAGGCAAGAGCCCAAGTTAAACGTAAGTTAGATCAGCATCAACTATTGGTTAAAAGATGGTTCGATTCTAACTCTGCTTCTGATAGGAATTTCGAAGTAGGCGACCTCGTCTTGAAGTGGGACAAACCGCATGAGGGAAAGGGAGAACACACTAAATTTCAAAACTTATGGCTTGGACCATTTTTAATTGCTGAAAAGTTGGGTCCTAGTTCTTTTCGATTGCAGAATCTTGAGGGTCAGCTTGACACCTACCCGGTGAATGGCCAAGCCCTAAAAAGATACTTTGCTTGATAACAATCCTTGTATATTATGTACATATTTTGTTGTTGTTTTCTTTTTCGTTTGCCTTTTTCTTTTGATTTTTCCTTTGAATTTATCAGCTTGTGTTTTTTGAAAAGTACACATACCTATACACTGAGCTATGCAAACCAAGACAACAGAAAATTCCTTCGCTGAAATAATGGCTAAATTTGTACAAACATCAATGGTATATTTCTGAAATTTTTATCTGTATTGGAAAAAAGTCCGTTGTTTGAAAGAAGATGATTGATTTCAATCTCTGAGTAAATCTTGTCATGATCATCTATTATCTTTTTACGCTGTCCCTATTCCTTAATGGAATGACTCAAAAGATGTCTCCCTGCCTTAGGAAGTTATTTTTATAAATGAAACATCTCTAGATCTTAATGAAGAACAATTCTAAAAATTTGTATGATGTTTAAAAAAAAAATGTGTTAAAATATCATAATTTTCAGTGTCACCCCGCTCAACTATATCTCTTCAAAAAACAAAATAAATTATTAATAGAGTTGTGGGAAGTGCTTGTAAACCCGTCGGGATACTGAACAGGTCTACTGGCAGCAGGTAAATGCATGCATGACGCCAAGACAACTTCGTCGGGGTACTGAACATGCCTGCTGGCAGCGAAGCAATGTCAGGTATATGAAAATTTGCAAATAAGAAACCTCTTTAATGTCCTTTGTTCCGATCTATAACTTCTTGGAAGGATACA
>ML778825.1:622294-666346 GCA_009831015.1 Picea engelmannii | reverse complement strand
GACAGAGAGAGGATTATAGCTGTGTATTCCAGATTGTTGTTCATATGTAAAGTCGATTTCACTCTGTCATGATTTAGCTTTCTTTGTCTTTGAAGGCTGAATTGTAATTGCCAGAAGAGAGGAGTCTTGAGGGCTTTACATAGAATTCTATTATGTTGCCGAAGTTGATGTTCAGAGCTTCCAGGAACATCTTTGTACCATTTTGAAACCATTAATTGGTTCGGTACCCATTGGAGAGGGACCCGGAGACGTAGCCTAGTGAAGGGGGTGAACTTCGTTAACAACTTCTGCGTTTGTGACTCTTTCTGTTGTTCTCATCTTTGATTTGTTGTTTTCTCATTGCTGTCCAGTTTGCTTTTCATTTCAGTTTACAGTTGTCATTTAATTATGTTAAATGTTGCTTTATGTGCTGAGAAAATTGACTATGAGCATTCATAAAACTTTTTAATGCACACAAGTTGAGATCCGACAGATCACTTAGTCAAGTCTATATTTTCCTTTTTAATAACTCTTTCTAAGACTTCCATCTCATAGATTTGTTTCAGAAGTTTATTGATTTTTTGAATCTTGGATGCTTTAGGATTGCTTGTAGAAGCTTTTGCTAATGGTTGACTGTGTTCATCTGGAGGAGTTGGTGAGGGCAAGTTGGGATAATCTTCTGCAACTTGCTCAACCTGTTCATCACCTTGTGTCTTTGCTATTTCCTACTCTAGCTCTGAGTCACTGTATGGTAAGTTCAAAGGGTTATCTCCTTCAGCAAGGTCCTTGGTCTACTCATCGTCTTTACCAAACTGTAATTTCCTTTTGGTTCTTTTTCTTTTAGCAAAGGATGATTATGTCGGCTCTCCTAGTGGTGAGATAGCCTTCCTTTTTCTTAGACTGCTCTTAGGGGTGATGGACTTCTTAGCAGTGGAATTCTTCCCCTTTTCATCATGTTGAAAACTAGTTTGGAACTCATTCCAAAATAAGAAGTAATTCTAGTCCACTTGTTTCTTCTTCAATGACTCTTTAATAATGAGAGTAATCAAACCTTGGTGTGACAACCTCCTAGCCACTTTGGTAGTCTCCGCCTTGACTTGTCTGGCCATTTTTGTGAGATCTTTCTGCAGGTAGAAAGGAAAATTGATGGGACACCTACCTATGAAATGGTTCAATAGCTTGAAATGATAAAACATAACTCTGTTGTATCTACCTTCATAGGTGATATAGACAAAGATTGCCTTCAGGAGAGATTTCCACTTAGGTTCCAGATAAGACATTGGTATGTCTTTTTTGCATATAAGATCCTTGTGCAGGGGCTATAGGTAGGATCCAAATTCAATGTTTGACGGCACAATTGATTTGAACCAGAAATCCCCTATTCTAGGGAGGCCAGTGAACTCAGCTATGGTTGCCTCATCAACCACAAACTCCTCTTTTCCCACTGTTGCTGCTCTTCCATCATACAATATAGAAAAGGTTTCAGACACTTGTTGGTGGAAATCTACCAGTTTTTCACAATATGCATAGACTCTAGTTTTCTTGAAGAACTCGGCCACCTCAGGGTGAGCCTCAAGGTACCAAACTCCATCCAATTTATCCCTTAGAACTTGCCCTACTTTCGACATTTGGTAATTGTTGACCTGTACCTGTGATTTAGGAATATCTTCGTGCCAGGGAGACAAAGACTCTATGATTTAGGGTGACAGGGAGTATGACTTAGAGTAAAACGAATGAGACAGGGTGACTCAGAGTTTTGATTGCATAGCTCAACCACTAACCGAATCTAAACAACAGACTGATTGAATACAAGCCAAAAATTTTGAGTTTAGGTGAGATATAAAATCAAATTGAAATAGTATGGAATTCAAACTACTTGATGACTCAAATTGGCTTGATTGGTATAAAAATTGGCTCGATAACCATCTATTGAACTCGAACTCCACTTGGAAATCACCACAAAAACAGGATTATGGCATCTGAGTATGTGTTTACTTGATGAAATCACGGGCTCAAGACTCTCACAATGACTCTCAGATTCGAATTGGTAATTAATGGAATCAAAGAAAAGATTAATTGGGATCATAATGGATCTGTGTCCTCATGACTAGAAATAATGAGGGGTTATGTGACTAATCACTTCTATTAGTCAGGAATCACACATGATTTTTTGTGTCTTTGTCGAGCCTTAATTCTAAAATGACAAATGTAGTTAAAAGGACAACAGGGTATCAATCTTCAGATAGATGCAATAATAACGTGCATACCTCACCACCTCCATGGACTTTCTGCGGTTATGTCTTCATGATTATGCCAATTCACAGCTAGCTCGTGCGAAAGCACGAGCTTTTCATTTTTCCCGTGGAAATCTTTTCGGTGGTTAACTGGGATTTTTCTTTTCCCCCTTAACCACTGAGAATGAAGGCTTTCAGTGGTTAATGAGTGCTTTTCAGTCTTACCTAAACCACCGAAACCTGAGCTTCTCTCTTTTTCGTGACAAAACCAAATCAAAAGTTCTTTCCAAGTTTATTTACAGAAAATAGACTCTTTAACATACCTAAAAAAAAATTAGAAATAATTTTTTGGAGTTCTCTCTATCACCTAAAAAGAAAAATCTCCATCGATTTATTTGAGGAGATAACAGGTTGAGATACATTTCTTGACACATGATCTGTGGCACTTAGTTTGTGGTAGAGGCATATCATGAGTGATATGACACTTGGTTGCTTGATATTGATATATAGTTGGTACATAGTTGGCACATGTTCTTGGCATATGGTTGATACAATCCATTGATGATATCTTATAGTATATTGTATGGTATTTATGTACATGGGTAATATGCATGGTTAGCACATAGTATGACACATGATGTACATGGTTGATGTTTTGTTCATGATTCGCTATTCATTATTGACATATATTTTTCTTCATGATGTATGGTATGGAATGATTCTAATGCATGGACAGGTCCAAGGATCATCATAGGAAGAGTAGATCATTCTTGAGCAGTTGATATATGTTCCAGTTGAGCAGTAGAATTTGCAGTAGAAGAATATTGCAATGGTATCATATTGTTCATCTTGCAGAGAAGATAGGGGGAGACATACCCATAGGAGGATTATTCTGCTTCCAATGATTGGTTGTAGCAGCATGATTCTAGGATGAGAAATGATTGGAAACCATGCCATCAACATTGCATTAGAGTGATATCCCTTGCCCAAAGGGGGAGAGATTATTCAGAGGAATCTCAAAGCCATCCAAGCAGAGGGAGCAACCCCGAGGAGAGAACTTCCCTTTTTCATTGATGTCAAATGGGGAGAGATAGTCACATTGATGTGATTGAGATGACTATTGATGAAGATCATTTCCATGTCTACATTTTTCCATCAATGATTGGTGTTGACATCAATTTTGGTATTTCCATCAATGCCAAAGGGGGAGATTGTTGCATTAAATTGTCATTTATGTCAAGTATTTTCATTGTATCTTTGATGTATTGATTATTGGATCATGTGGTATTATATGTAATTGATGTCTGAGGGATAATGTCATGAGGTGTCATAGTGATGTGTTGTCATGGGTTAATGTTCCAAATGGATTGATGTATAGATGGGTTGATGTAAAGGTTGATCATTGTTTTTTTATCATGGTTGATAGGAAGTATCAAATGCATGTACTACAAAGTGGTACCCTTATGGTGAAATCCCTCACGAGAAGATGCTTTGCGAAGTCCAAATGGTTAAGTGGTAGATTCATCCTAGATGTGTGGTTAAGGAAACCAAGGTTGACTATGGAATAATGTAATGAAGATCAATGAATTTACACATGATACTACTCTAGATGGATAGTGATTTCCATGCCATTTCTGGTGATATGTGGAACATCACATAACTCATCACGGTTAGAGAGTTATGACCATATGAAGTTGGAGAACCCTCATGTGTTGTCTAAAAGCCCCTAGAAGGTCAAGAAGTCAAATTATTCTAGAATCTCCTAGAAGAAGTTGAATAGTCAAAGTGTTTAGTCATGGGTTAAGTGGTTGCAACAAGAAAACAATTAAAAATAAAATAGTTTCAACTAGAAGTGAAGAAGTTATTATTTGTGAAGAAAGTAGTTATAAGTGGACAAGTAGTTAGAAGTGGGTCAACCCCAAAAAGAAGGAAGTTGGTTAGAATTGGTTAGATGAGGAAGCTACTTGGAGAAGTATAAAAACATGTGAGTCTCTTAAGTATATTGAATATATATGATGGTAAAAGATTCATTGTAGATACTCTTGAACGCATCATAAGTTCTGTTAGCCTGAGGTTTTGACGATGAAAGTTTCATAGGTTTAGAAAACCCTAATTTTCTGAAGTAGTACATGAGATGTCGTGGGCCAAGTCATGTATGTACGTGGGCTAAAGGAGAGAAAGGTACATACATTTGGGAAAGGAAATGAAAACTTGAGTGAGAGATGCTTCCAGGTTCCTGAAGTCTGAAGTAAGTTTTAGATTAGCATTTTATAGGTTCATATCTGCTACAAAGGTTCTGGTATGGGTACATATTGTCTTGATGTTTTTTCTCATGGCATGGTGAATGCTTGAGGCATTTATTGTATGGTTGTATTGATGTCTGAATATGATAGCTGGTTGGTTGAGTAGTTCAGTTCAGTTCTGATTATGAGATATCCATGATCTATGATTGTGTATGCATGAGGAACATGCATAGGTTGTTGGATGGTATATATATGTTTGTGATTGGTGATGGTACGGATTGAGCAGTGACAAGAAGATTACAGTGACAAGTTACAAGTGGATGTGACAGAGGCAGAAAGGGTCTAAATGGCCATAAGGTTGAAGTTTCAAAAACCCTAGTTTATGAATGTGTACACAGGCTGACAGAAGGAAGAGTGCGTACATACACGTGCTAAAGTATAGGAAGGTTGCGTACATACACATGCTACACTATTGATAGGTCGCGTACCTATAGAAATATTTAGTTATGTCCACAAGCGGGGTCTTGTACTTGAGGATTGGATTTACCACATCTCATTTGGTGTTGATATCTGCAAGTTGAGTCTTGCATTGAGAGTTGGTTCTCTTGTGGAGTTGTTTCTCTTTTCAGTTGATGTTGATAAACCCCAAGGATTATAGTCCGTAATACAAAATAAAATTATACATATATCTTGTGTGCCTTGTGTTATTTATGGTGATGGTTTATTGATGATGTTTGTTGTTGAGATATGATTACATACAAACAACTAGTTATAAATAAAAGTAATGAATATTGAGTAAATGGTGATTGCTAACATAAGTGTTTTGTAAAGAAGTTGTGAAAAGATCCCTACACTGATTCATGCCCCCCCCCCCCCCCCCCCCTCTCAGTGTGGTCAATGTGTCCAAAAATGTGGAGACACATGGAAATATACTAATGGATGGCTCATCAATGACTTGGCACAAGTCGAATTTCCTTAAGGAAGGATGAAATTTAATCCAAGGGCCCATATTTTCCCATGAATTTTGATCGACAGTCGATGAACATTAATATTTCGAAGGCCATAATGTGAGCCCCGAGTGTCGAAATAACACAAACTTTATACTGTTGGAAAGGTATTTAGACATATAATATTATGATAAATGTTTAAATTCTTTAAGGTTTCTACATTTTCCCCAAAAATTAAAATATTAGTCAACATCATTTTTAGTGGGCCCACGTGACAACTCAACTTCACGAGCTCATATCTTGAGATCCGGGTGACGAATTTGGAAAAAACTTATATCGTTGGAAAAATAATATGATGAAGATGACATAAGAAGTGGTTTCCATGGCTAAAAATTTGATTTTAATTTCCATAAAATTAAAACACAGCCCCCCTCTTTTAAAGGGAAATTAATTAAATTATGAAAATAAAAGTTTATTTAAAAAAAACTTTTATTAAAAATGGAAAAGGACCCATTTTAGATATGTATATATTGATGATATAATTTCATTAATTAGAACTTAATGATGCATTAATTAAAGGGAATTTTTCAAGAAGAAACTTGTACGGGAATTCCAAGAGAGAAAGAAACCCTAACTACTCAAGTAGTTAGAAAATCTCATCTTAAAAAGAGAAGAGAGGCTTCATCAATGGTTCCAGAATAATAATTATCAGAGGGGAAGGGAAGGATATCAGAGGAAGAAGAAATTACATCCATGAATACACAACCAATATTTTGATCAAAGAGAATAGATCTCCATCTTCTCCACTCTTTCTATTTTTATACACCATTTCTCATAGATTTATGCTTGAGTCTCTGAATTGGGCACAAGGCTGAGTTCTTGAGCGTTCTTCTTCTATTCTTCCAAAATATTTCCCTTGAATGATCATGGAGTATTTACATCCATATACATGACTGTCAAATATTTTGTAATGAAGAACATTTTTCATGAATAAACTCCACAAATAATTTCTTCGAGATTGATTTCGATTGTATCTTGTAACTATGAGTCTTAAGTATGAGGTATTTTGGATTGACCTATCAAATTATCTTTTGATCTTGATAGTTGTACTCTTTTAAAATTATTTGAGATGATTAAATTATTCTCTCCTGTTTTTCGTGAATAAGACATGGATGTATTTATATATGATTAAGAAGATTGTGTATATGTTGTTGATCACAAAGAAATTCTCATGTTGAATCCCTCCTTAAATATTTTCAAATGTTTAAAGACTTCTTGTTGCATACAAAGATCAAATTTGGTTATTGAATAACCATATCATTTCATAATTTCAAGCAATAAATACCTAGGGTTTGCTTCTTAATCATTCTCCTAATCCAAGATATCACCAATATGTCTTTTATCCCAAGAGGAGTACCAAATCTTTAAAAACACAGGAGGATCCATATCCTTGTGAGGTTGTCGTTTCGGTCCTGACATATTCAAGCGTCAACAACAGGTGGTAGAAAAGTTTCTCCGGGACATGGGATTCTAGCAGGGAGAGATAGAGATGCATGACCCTCAAGCTATTGTCTAATAAAAAAGGATTGGAATTGGATTAGTTCCTTATTAGCATCAACAAAAGTAACAATTGGAGTTGCTAGCTAACCAAGAAAGTTGGGAAGGTGTGCATATAATTTTGCAGGTTTAGGAAAAAGTTCCAGACCAACTATCAAAGTCACCAGTAAAAGAGACCCCTCAATAGTTTGAGAAGATATACAAAAGGAAGGGTTCATAATCAATTCAAAAAATGCCAAATGCAGAAGAAGAAAGATCACCTAAAGTGGAGCACTAAAAGTGTCCAAGGGTAGTTTGGTGGTAATGAAGGAAATGAAGATTAGGAATATTTACAAGATGGAAGGGAACATTGAAATAAGTGAAGCAGTGGTGGTATCTAAGGAAGCAAGTGCATATAAGTTTCTTATGGTATCAACGATTGGGCCATATGAGCAAGAAAGGGCTTGAATGCAAGTACTGGTAAACGATAAGTTACTTATAGATTTACAATCTTTGAATTTAAACAAGTTTTATATCTCTATTGGTTATAATGATGGAGTTAAGGGATGTATATTGTGGGGTCATACTGCCCACAAAATTATCACTAGCGAAGATATGTGCATGGAACAATCATAAGTTGTCCAGGATCACAAAGGGATATTTGTTTTCAAACTTGGGGAATCATTGTATGGCCTAAAGGTACCCAAGAAATGGTACCATATGTTTGATTATTTCATGATAAAGGATCTAGGAGCAGCAAAAAACATATTAGGCATAAAAGTACATAGAGACTGGAAAAATGGTAAGTTTTGGTTATCACAACAGAAGTTTATGTTGAAGATACTAATGAGGTCAAGTATGAACATTGTGAAGCTATTAAATATCCCTTTCACTTTCCATTGTAATATTTCTTCAATTTTATGTCCTATTAGTAAAGAAGAAACATATTATGTCTCTCGTGTACTTTATGAAAATGTAGTTGATCCATGATATTTTCATTGAAGTGACTTATAAATAATTGCATTAAATGAGTATAAATTAAAGAAGTAAAATCTTAATAATGAAGAGACATAAGCATCAAATATGAACACAAAAAATTGATAACGAAGTTCTTCCCTGGTGGACTACGTCTTCAGGTCTTGCTCTCAAATGGGTAGGTCTTTTTATTAACTCAGCAAAATAATTTAGAAAAATACATAAGTATACCTCATTCTGGAATTAAGTTGTAGAAGCTTTGTTTAGATACAACATGTTGGCCCTTGACAAGGTTCTGTGGAAATGTTGGTCATGTTTGACCAATTTTGGGGACTTCGATAGGCTGGTCGAAGACAGAGTGTCAGGTGAAGCAGAGATCACATGATCTCTCCCCATTTTGCGGTCTTTTTTGGTTTAGGGTATATGTAATGGGTATGGGATGTCAGCCCATGGGTCTTACCCATGCTTAGGCCCCTTTTGTAATGTATAAATAGATATCTAGGTGATGTAAGAAACACACTAGATCTAAGAGGTATGAGGTGCTAAGTGTTGTATTGTGCTAAGTGAAAGTGATGTAAGCGGTTGGATCTATGTGATTGGGTTAGATCTGTGCATATTGTGTATTGAGAACTTGCAAGGATAAGTGAAAGTGATTGTAAGAAAGGCTCTGTGTTGTGCCAGGCTCGGGGAAAGAGGATCTGGCGAGGTGCACATAGATATCTTGTCCTATGCAGAGTTGGTTAAGAGAAATAGATAATTGACTCTTTGTTATAGTTGTATAAGACTGGGGCATCTTGCTAAGGAATTCCCTAGTAGAATTCCTATTTTCCTTTGTTGTAAATATACTAAACATGAAGTTTTGGATTTCCCTAGAATGATTGCTAAAGTTGAAAACATGAATATGAGACAAGAAAACCCCGAGGAAGGCCAAGAGACTAAGAATATGGTAAAAAACTAGAATGAATCAGAGGCTATATTATTGCAGATGAAAGAAACATTGAATGATCACATAGATACCAGATTATCAGAGATATTAAAAGAGAAAGAGTGCATAGAAGAAAGAATACTAGACTTCGACATAGATTGTGTATTGGATGTAGAAAAACAGGTGAACATTATGACAGAAAGTACTGGGGAAATCTTAGGAAAGCCTGCTATGGTTCCTTCATTGGGAGGAATAGGATTGTTTAAAGGAAATTTGATAACTATATGTGGAAGACTTACCAATGTACCTATGATTTCTCATGGAGCATTAATAGAAGAATAATTCGAGGTCATTAAGTTTGTTGAGAACAACGACCCCCTTGCACTTTTGTTAGGAAGGACTTGGATTGAGAAAAATCAGATCCGAAGGAAAGAAGAAGAGGAAGCTCTAGAACAAAAAAAGAAATAATTAAGGGATTTCATGGCTAGGAGAATAGCATGCTTACTAGAAGAAAAGGAGGACAAGACGAAGCAACTAAGGGCCAGAGACCTAGTTGTCGAAGTTGAAAGAACGCAAGAAGACTTAGAGAACTTATCCATATAGGAGAGTAGAGTATCTACTCCAGAAACAATAAGAGAAGAAGTATTACCCTCGAACCCTATGAAAGACCCTCAACAGTGCGAAGTTACTATGCCAAGAGGAGATAAGAACGAGAATGGAAAGAGGAATCTAGAGACGTGGATCATGGGAAAGAAAGCTAGAAAACTCAGTAAGAAGAAAGCAAAGATAGAAAAATTGCAAGAGGTTCCAGAGAGGACCTCGGAGAAGGAAGGCTTGCAGAAATTGAACCTTGCCAAAATAGAAGAGCAGCACAGATTGGCACTTCACCACGGCTGAGCGATATGATTGTTGGAGGCATCATGATTGTTAGACCGATGCTCTAGAAAGGATAGAGACACAGTTATTGGTGGAACGTTCGACATTGGATTGTTGGGACCATGCCATAATGGATAGAATTTCATTGATTGAGGCATTCCTACCCATTGGAAGAATCTGTTACGATGTTATCTATTTAACCCGTTGAATGTATTACCATGGACTCTTTTGCCAATTGTGATTATTCAAGCCCACAAAGAGTTAACTATTACTGTGTTGTGCTTATTGAGACCTTGCCATCCATTCTTCTACCTTGATTATTTGTTCACTGACTTATGTCGAGTGACTTTAGCGTAGTAGAGAAATTCGTCGAAGAGATTCTCATAGACCTCATGGCTAAGAAGGTCATGTCTGCAAGAGCACAAGCTTCATCGACAAGAGGAGTGAAATCATCCCCATCAATTGCACGTCAATCTAGGCCCTCCCGAATTGCAACAAAGAAACGAACCAAGCATTGTGATGACTTGGCGAATGCGAAACTCATCCAATCAATCTTTCCCAACTGCATCCCACCTCTATCTAGCACGGTGAGTCGTGATAGCGTCCCAAGGGACTTCGACTACACATTGATCACTGCATACCTCCCGAAGGGGATACACGTAGTAGGACCACAGTTGGAGAGGATTTTGACACTTAAGATCGGTGACTTCAACTTGGGAGATCACAAAAAACATGAAATGCTCACACAACACAAGTATTTGACCAAGAGAATGGGGAAGAAGTTGAAGATAATCCCCCATCCATGGACCATGGACATCGCAAGATTGACCATCCTCAATGTAATTAAATTACCACACTTCGGTAGACATCAAGAGGTTAACGTGTGCGTCAAACTCTCGTTGTCGTGCTTCCATGGAGATTACCTATGTTTGAACAAGTGCATCACAGTATATCTGACGTTGATCCATTGGATCACCGGATTGAGCATGCAAGGACCAGACCCATAGGACTTTTACCTAGGGAAGGCTGCAAATCGCACCCTGGCACAGACAATAAAAGACACCTATGGAGATGTGGAGAAGGGGAAGCGGGGCTATAAGGTAGCCTCCATATAGAATGGTGTAGTGTGCCTATCTTTCTAGTTGATCGTCGGTAAGCTCGTCAAGAAGAATAGGCCAACACAGGTCATGGGGTTTGTCGTCGACCTCGTAGGAAAATGCATTGAAGGGAAGCAAATGAACTGGGTGAGCTACCTCGTCAACTAGTTAGAGAAAGACTAACGTGAATCTTAGGATCATGGCTATGAGTTTAATTTTAGTTGGTTTTTTATTCTAATTTCCTTCATTTCTTAGGAGATGTCAGAAGGAGTGACCTTCCCTGAAATTGAGCCATCTGAACCACTAGATGCAAAGTTCACTACGCTATGGTATTTGAGCAATATGGAAAATAAATGGTATTCAAACGCGGTGTTCCACACCTATTATTTGCAGTTGAAGAGGGGCATTGAATATTTCCCTTGCATGATGTTGAATACACTGCATCAGTTCAGGCCATTCGCGAAGTTCCACACAAACAAGCACTTCATCTATATCACTGCGCACAGAGACGAACACAAAGAAGATCTCTAGTCCTATTACAAACTCACAGAGGAGGACATGGAAGAAATAACCAAGGAATGGCCTGCAGAGTTCCTTGTACCACTTGACCAGGCAGAACTCTTCGACCCCATCGGAAGCCCTATGATCACTCGCAAAGAATATGATGCACCCAGAAGTAGCAGGAAGAAAAATAAGGATGAGGTATAGGAATTGAGTAGCACATCAAAGGAAACTACACTAGATTCACCTTAAGAGGAGGAGGTGATGAACTAGACAAAGAAGAGGATGAAGGGGAAGAAGACAAGCAGAAGCAAGGCGAAGGAACACCGTCTAAAGATCCCCTGACAGAGACAAAAACATCCAATAAAAGAAAGGGTTACTCGACGAAACCTTCATCGCGGAAGAAGTCAAAAGCCAATAAACCTCCATTCCACACTGTGCTGACGGTGGATGACATTGACCTTATCATTGTCATTGTATCAGATACCTCAGAGGACATATTGTAGTGAAGTGAAGCCAAACATGAGACAATGTTTGACAGGATCGAGGCAGAGCTCAAAGGGGTACATCAAGCTCTTTATTCGAGCCATGCAGTGCCTACTACGTCGTTGTCAGTAGGGGACATAGACGTAGGAGATGAGCTTACCCAGCTACCCAGAATAGCAGACTCGACAGAGGCTCTCCTTTGTCTAGTCCAGGAGGAAAAATAACAGGCCACAAAGGCCCTGAAGCAAGAAAAGGAGGAAGCCATAGAGCAACGTTGGGTAGCACAACAAGAAAAAGATGACCTCTAGGATAAATTTGTAGAGGATAGAGCGCAGATCCATAAGGATAAAGAATAACTGCTTGCATAGAAAATGGGAGTTAAAGAAGCAATCACCAGAGCACTTCGCTCTTTGAAGGACCTAGCACAAATGGAAGAAGTAACCCCCCTACCTCTACCTCGAGTGAGACTTCATCTTCTTCCGAGGTGTTGTCGAAAGGGTCGGTAGTTAGGGTTTTGTTAGTGTGTTGTTGTAGCGTTAAACCCTAGGTCTTCCCTTGTGCCAACATAACACCATTGAATTCGTAGAGTCAAATTACTCAAAAATGACTGTCTCCATGCCTCAATCCGACTTTGGCACTCCCAGGCCCAAGACAAATTTTGTCTCAATTTTTTTGCCCTGCAACCTACTATTAATTCCAAAAAAATGCCTCAAAAACTGTGCTCGATCGTACCATCGCGCGCCTCTCCCTCTGTGAACTGGCAAATTTCAAAATTTATAAAAAATTCATGGGTGTTAATAAAAATGGGTTCATTTGGCCCAATGGTGGCAAAGCTATAGTTAAGGCATATGCAATGGGGCAGGTCTTGGGGTCGAGCCCGCGGGCCTCCCCTTTTGGGTTGTCGTTATAAATTATATGCATATATATGTATGGTGGTTTGCCAAATTTTTGAGGTGGTTTAGATATGTCCATTGGGTTGCCAGATCTGTGGGGTTCCACCAAATTTGGTGGACACACCTTTTTTATTTTTGAAATTTGGTTCTCGGGCCCTCATTAGGCATTTTCTCACTACCACATGGTAGCCCATGACTAGTCCACGTGGCAGACAACCATTGGGCCACGCCAAAAACCTACACAATCACCTGCCATGTCACCTTCCCACATTAGCTTCCGCATCATCCTTCCATGTCATCGTATGGTCTTCCATGTGGTTGTACGAACTACCACATGGCACATTTTCATTGGTCCATAGATCGACTCAAAAAATCCAAAAGCAAGTGACATGTGGCAGCCTCTGGTGCTACCACGTCACCATGTTGATGTCATGCTGACATCAGCATGACACATGTCACCTCTTGTGTGTTCCACGTACATTGTACAGATGCTTAAATCATTCGTATTGATGCTGACATCAACAAGTACGAATGTTGACTCACCCCCTACTGATTGGGCTAGGTTGACCAAACGTTGACTGCGAATATATTTCGATCTGTAACTTTGTTTGATGATTCGTTTACATCGTTGGAAATATTGTGACGCGCTCTTTGCGATGATGCCATTTTCACTGAGTTTTGAGGAATTTGATTTTTTTCCCTTTATCTATCCATTGAGGCCATTTTGAGCTTCCTGAGTTGCTTCTGCAAGTGTTGAGTTTTCCTTAGTCTTCTCTAGATCCTTTTTGGATCACACCTTCCCACTGAGAGATTTTTGGACCACCAAAATCTTTCATCAATCAACAGATAAGTGAGGGAATATTTCCCTCCCCTTGTCCTTCTCAATCCACTTTTCCTTGCTTGGATTTGTGCCCTTTAAACCTACTCGAAGATAAACAAAATCACCCCTACATGAATTCCTCGTCCTTTTATCCAAGATGATATCTTCCTTTAACTCATCCAAGTACTTAGGAGAAAAATCATCAACTGAAGGTATTGAAACTTCCTCATCTTGATCCATGATCATGGGAGGCTAAAAAAGTTTCAATTTCTCTACATTTACAACCGAGTAGATCTGCATATAAGGTGGAAGATCTAGATGAAAAGAAGTGGTACCACTTTTCTCCAAAATAGTGAAGGTTCCATAATGAATGGGATTGAGTTTCTTGCCTTCACCCTTCAATCTTTCCTTGCTAATGTGAAGTCATACCTGGTCTCCAACTTGGAACTGATGATCAACCCTGTGTTTTTCATACCAAGCTTTATATTGTGATTGACTTTTCTCCAACTATTCCTTGATTTCTTGGTGTACCTGTTGGATCCTCTGGATGAACTTGCGAGCTCTGTCTTCATTTGAATCGACATCTCTCCCATATATCAAGTCCAAAGGAACTTTAGGTAGGTACCCAAAACATGTCTCTAAAGGAGAACATTGAGTGGAGGAATGTAAGGCTTGGTTGTAAACATGTTGTACATAGGGTATCTGTTCATCCCATACTTTGGGATGCTTGCTACAGTAGCATCGAAGCAAAAGTACCATTTTTCAATTAACAACCTTTGTTTGTTTGTCGATCTATGGATGGAAAGCAATGCTCCTCTTCAACTTGGTGTCCATCATTCTCCACAAGCTTGTCCAAAAATCCCCAAGGAAACAAGTATCTTGATCCAAGATAATGGATGTGGGTAACCCAAAGTGAATCCAAACATACTAAAAGAAGATATTAGCAGTATGCTCAACAATGATCTGCTTTTTACATGGCATTAAGATACACATCTTGTTGAACCTATCAACTACAACATACAAATAGTCATGACCCCTTTTCGACATTGGTAAACCCCCTACAAAATCCATAGAGATACTTTCCCATGGATGGGATAGAACAGGTAGTGGTGAGTATAGCCCTAGTTTTATATTAGTGGCTTACAAGTAGAACACATCACACACCCATTTACATATTTAGTTACAATTGCTTTCATTTGAGGCCAGTAACAAAACCTATGCAAATAAGCCATAGTTTTTCCTACCCCAAAATTCCCAGACACAAGAGAAGTGTGAGCTTCTCATATTACATGGACTCGTTCACTTATAGGAATACATAGCTTTCCAAGATGGTAGAGTAGTTTTCCCTGCAGAAAATACTTCTCTACCTCTGCACCGGGAGTTAGCTTCTAATATAATTCTTAAAATCTTCATCAATGGAATAGTGTTCCCCATAACTATCATGAGATAAAGAAGCATTCTTCAAAATAATAGAAGCAATAATAGGAGGTCTAGAAATCATATCAGCGACCTTGTTACTTGTACCCTTTTTGTACTTGATTACCAAATGAAATTGTTGTAGGAAACCCATCCATCTGTAATGTCGACATTGTTTCAGTTTGGTTTGTACTTGGAGATACTGTAAGGGTTGATGATCTGTATGAATGATTGTTTCCTTCCCTAACAAGTAGTGCTTCCATTTCTTTACACTTTGAACTAATGCATACAACTCTTTATCATATGTAGGATAGTTAACAACATATTGGTTAAAATTTTCAGAGTGGTAACAGATAGGATTACGATATTGCATCAATATTGCACCCATGGAATATCCACTGACATATGTATTGATCTCAAAGGGCTATTGAATATTCAATAGTGTTAATACTGGTGTGGTACTGATCTTTTCCTTCAAAGTGTCGAAATATTTTTGTTGCTTTCCTCCCCACTGCAAAGTGTTCTTCACATTGGTTAAGGAATGCAAAGGATCTACTATAAAGGAGAAGTTTGAAATGAGCCTCCTCCTATACTAGACTACACCTAAGAAGCTTTGTATCTCGGTTAGACTTTTGGGATCATGCCAGTTTACAATTACATCAATCTTGGAAGGATCAATTTTTAATTGTCCTCCTCCTACAATATGACCTAAGTACACAAGTGCAGTCTTGCCAAATTCACATTTGGACAATTTTACATACATATTTCCCTTTGCAAAGTATCCAATACTTTCTTTACATGCCTCACATGTTCATCCCAAGTCCCACTAAATATAAGAATGTCGTCTAAATATGCAATCACAAAATCATCTAGAAAAGACCTAAATACATCATTCATCACACGCATGAAGGTTGTCAGAGCATTACAAAGCCCAAATGACATAACTAACCACTAAAACAATCTATGCTTGGTTTTAAAGGCATTCTTCCATGCATCTTGTCCTACAACCTTGATCTGATGGTATCCACTGTGCAAATCCAACTTAGTGAAGTAAACAACAATCTTTAACTAATCAAGTAAATCATCTATATGAGGAAGAGGGTATCAATTTTTCACCGTGATTTTATTTAAGTCCTGGTAATCGACGCACATTATCCATGTGTCGTCTTTCTTTGGAACCATCACGATTGGAGAACCACATGGAGATGAGCTAGGCTTGATGACCCCTTGATCCAATAATCCTTGTACCTACTTCTCGATCTTTGTCATCTCTACAATTGACATCATGTACATGCCCACATCAGGAAGAGGAGAATCATACTGAAGATGTATCTCATGTTGAATATCCCTCTTAGGAGGTAATTCATCTGGTTCCTAGAAAATATCATCATACTTAGAAAGAATATCAATTATTTTTTTCTTATGAGAAGGATCACATCCTTGGAAAGTGTCGGATGTTCCAACATATTTCTCCCTTACGACCATGAGTACATATCTCTTATTAGTGTTTATGAGTCTCTTCATTTGTCCTACACTAACAAGTGTTGTATTTACCCTCATGTTGTGAGATCTAACAATATATTCCACTCCCCCCTTAGTAAGGTGGTATTTTTTCTCATGACGAAAGAAGACTACTTTTCTATCATAAAGATAAGGACTCCCCAAAACTATGCCACATAGATCAAGTGATACAACATCCAAATCCACTTCATCAATCAACTTTGAAGCAATAGAAAATATGACCTTACATTGTTTGGTGACATTGATTTTTGCTTTATCACATACCAACCAAGAGGATAAGGCTTTGGATGTGGTTTCATTTCAAGACCCATATTTTTGACAAGTGCTTCAAATATCAAGTTTACTTGGGAACCTAGATCAAATAATGTATCTATCTTAGTGTGTTTAGATAAAACTCTTATATGAAATAACTAATTCCTCTTTTGTTCATCATCATGAGATTCATTATTCAAATTTGAACTAGCATGAAGGGAATATTTACCTTGTACTCCAATCATTGTGATCTTTCTTTTGTCTCATGAATCGGAACCAAGATCTTATTGCACTATAGCAACAGTTTTTGTCTTCCCCTTTCCACTGAATTGTTTCAGTCTCTTCTATGGATGTAGTTTCCAACAATGTTCATCATCGTGACCACTCTTGTTGCAATGAGTACAAGATGAATTTCCTTATTCTCTCTTTACCATGGCGATCTTCTTGTTATTCCTTTTAAACTTCTTAAATGGCTTATGTGGGAGATTGGAAGGTTTCTTTGTGGGATCTTCTTGAACATGCTTTCCCATGTTCTCAAGGTGAGTGTCTTACACACAAACTTCGTCAAGACTGGTGGGGTTAAACAATAGCAAAGTATGAAGAATATAACTGTGAAGTGTGCCAATATACTTCATTAAAGTTTCATAAGAATCCAAAGGAATGTTTAATGCAAGAGATTTCTTCCTAAATTCTTCAGTGAAACTTTGTACAGTTTGACCTTTACTTTGTCTTAAAGTTTTCCATTCCATCATTGCTTTATGTAAATAACCCAATGGATAAAAAAAATTCCTTATCGCTGATTTAAATTTTGACCATGAGGAAAGAAGATTACCACACTTAATTATGTCCTGAAGTTTTCTCTCCCACCATACGAGAGTGGTGCCTTCCAACCGAAGAGAAGTCAGTTGCACTTTAAATTCCTCTTCATCAATCTATTGAACACAACAATATACTTCAACCTGTTGGATCCAATTATCTAGCTTTTCAGGATTAGCATCTCCATTAAACATAGGTAAAGAAATTTTTACATCAATCTTTAATAATGGTTTCTTAAAAGAGGCTTTATGGATAGAATGATGAGAATGCTCAGAGGAAGAAGAACTAGAACTTGATGGTGAATATGGAGGCTCAAGAGGGTCTCCTCCATCCCCTTGATTTACCGAATAATCATCATCAATTTATGCTTCCTTTTTCTTCCCTTTCTTCTTCATCCTCTCCTCATAGTCTCCATACATTCATTCAACCATTTCTTACATGCGATAAAAGACCATATGGAATTTTTTCTCCTATTCATCACACTTAACCTCTTTTTCCATTTTCTACCTTTGGGATGCATGACCAACTTTGGGAATGAAATTCTTAAGAGTTCCTTCACCCTGCTTATGCTTGGCCCTAGTAACCATTCACACTCAACAATTCACGTCAAAGATGTCTTCTATGATACATTAAAGTGCACTATTAAAGAAGGAAAAGATCAATAATGAAGAGACATAAGCATCAAATATGAAAAAACAAACTTGATAATGAAGTTCGTCCCTGGTGGACTACGTCTCCGAGTCGTGCTCTCAAATGGGTAGGCCTTTTTATTAACTCAACAAAAGAATTTGGAAAAATACATAAGTATACCTCATTCTGGAATTAAGCTGCAAAATCGTTGTTCAGATCATAAAACAGAAAGTACCATCGAATTTCGTGGTGTCAAATTACCCAAAAATGAGTGTCTCCACGCCTCAATCTGACTCTAGTACTCCCAAGCCCAAAAGAAATTTTGTCTCAGTTTCTGTGCCCTGCAACCTGCAATTAATTCCAAAAAAATGCCTCGAAAATTGTGCCCGATCATACCATCACGTCCCTTTCCCCCCATGCACTAGAGGATTTCAAAATTTAAATAAAATTCATGGGTGGTAATAACAATGGGGTCATTTGGCCCAACGGTGGCAGAGCTATAGTTAAGTCGTATGCAATGGGGGAGGTCCCCGGGTTGAGCTCGTGGGCCTCCCCTTTTGGGTTATCGTTATAACTTATATGCATATATATGTATGGTGGTTCATCAAATTTTGGAGGTGGTTTATATATGTCCGTTGGGTCACCATATCTGGTGGGGTTCCACCAGATTTGGCGAACCCGCCATTTTTATTTTTGAAATTCAGTTCTCGTGCCCTCGTTGGGCAC
Source organism: Picea engelmannii (assembly GCA_009831015.1). Taxonomy (NCBI): domain Eukaryota; kingdom Viridiplantae; phylum Streptophyta; class Pinopsida; order Pinales; family Pinaceae; genus Picea; species Picea engelmannii. The sequence goes on along the minus strand of ML778825.1, from coordinate 647,473 downwards.
TTTCCCACTGCCACATGGTAGCCCATGACTGGGTCACGTGGAAAACAACCATTGGGCCACGCCAACCACCTGCACAGTCACCTTCCACGTCAGCCTGCCACATCATCTTGCCATGTCACCGTACGGTATGCCACATGGTTGTACGGACTTCCACATGGCGCTTTTTCATTGGTCCACGGATCGACTCAAAAAATCCAAAAACGAGTGACATGTAGCAGCCTCTAGTATTGCCACTTCACCATGTTGACGTCAACATGACATGTGTCACCTCATGCGTGTGCCACGTACACTATATAGATGCTGACATCATTCGTACTGATGTTGACGTTAGTAACACGGATGTTGACTCACCCCCTGCTGACTGGGCTAGGTTGACCAAACTTTGACCACAAATATCTTTCGATCAGTAACTATGTTTGACGAGCCGTTTACGTCGTTGGAAAGCTTGTGACACACTCTTTGCGATGATGCCATTTTCACTAAATTTTGTGGACTTTGAATTTTTTCCCTTTCTCTATCTACTGAGACCATTCTGAGCTTCCTAAGTTGCTTCTGTGAGTGCCAAGTTGTCATTAGTCTTCTCTAGATCCTTTTTGGATCAGTAGTAGCATGTTTAAAGTATGTAATGGTATGTACTAGACTGGATATTTCACATGCAATTGGTGTTGTTAGTAGATACATGGAAAATCCAAGTAGAAAATATTAGGAAACAATGAAATGGGTGCTTCAGTATCTAAGAGGCACAAACGATTATTGCATCACCTTTGATGGTTGTAATGATACAGTGTGAGGTTATGTTGATTCATATCTTGCAAGAGACTTGAACAAGAGGAGATCTACCTTAGGTTATGTCTCACATGAACGAAAGGATATATTGGGTAAGTTTGGACAAGTACATGATAAGTTGTTATGTGGTATTCAAAGTGTTTTGTATTTGACTAACACTCTATTGTACCAAAATGGGACAAGGCATCGTTTTTTAAGACATGTCATTGATGGAGGTAGAGTGGTCCATACTGGTCCAAGTTTTGTAGACATGTTTACAAAACCAAATTTGTTAGAGAAGCTACGGTCAAGTTTGACTTCTCTTGGCTTGTAGGAAAGGTGATGATTGAATTCTTTGGGAAAGGTATTAGGAAAATTTGTCAAGGTGGAGATTGTTGGGTGGTGACAACACATGCCTTTAGTTACAATTCATTTTTCTATCCTCAAATATGAATGTCTCTATTGGAGGTTTCTCAAGTGTTTGACTTTCCATATCCCTGAAAACGCTTGCGTTATTTCTGTTTAAATGTAGAATCCCATGAGGTTCTTCAAATAGACTTGTAAATACATTTCTCCACTGGTTGACAGAGAAACAAAGAGATATTTTTCCTCTCTATTTTTCTTTGTTGTCTGTTGTGCTATCATTCCCTTTCTCTGTTCATTATTTTTGTTTTGCAGGCTTGATTAACACAAGCCAAAGATTTTCAAAAAATAGAAGAATGCAACAATTTGGTGCGGAAAGATATAAATACTTTCAATCGAAATGCTATCAACACATTTTTTTAACAAACTCACTCTTCATTTTTGCTATTTTCAAAAACATTTTTGCTACTTTTCACTTATTGGAGCAACATTTTCACTACTTTTTACAAATATCAATTATGTTATGAATTAAAACCTCAAATGATATAAATAAATATTTAATAAAATTCGAATTTTTTTTATAATATTTTCAAATTCACATAATAATTCTTACATGCCCAACGTTAACTAGTGAATTCAATCACTAAAAGTATTTACAACTTTTATATGCGTGTCAAGATATTACTTTTCACCAATATAGGAGTATTTTGTTAAGAGATTATTTAAAATATAATAATAATTTAAAATGAGAAAGTTAAATTAAATTAAATTTATTTTTAATATTTCAATAATCATAAAAGTAATTTTATATGATTGTAAAATTTGAAATTATAAAAAATAATTATTTGAATATAAAAATAAAATTTTAAAATCAATTAAATAAAGTAATTTTATATGATTGTAAAATTTGAAATTATAAAAAATAATTATTTGAATATAAAAATAAAATTTTAAAATCAATTAAATAATTTTTATTTTTTTTAAGATTTAAATAAAACTGAGGTTACTACATATTAATAATTATTACATATTAATAATTATTATCACTTTAAAGTAAAACTAATGTAAATTTATTTTAACTTTAGATTTATCATGGAAACAAAGAGAACAAATCTTTAAATTTTTTTAAGTAAAAAACACATAATAAATCTATAGTTAAAATGTATTTACACTAGTTACTAATCTTTTTTTAACTTTAAAGATTAAAACAACATTTAATTAATATTATTTGTAATTCCATAAATTATATTTCATATTTTTTTTTTTATCATGTTCCATTTTTTTTCTCTCTTTCTTCCATTTTAACACTTCATAGTTTGTGTTTACTTTGTCAAGATGTAATGGTCACTCTTAAACATACTAAAGTCATATAACAGTAGGTTCATTAACCATTTTAATAACCACTAAAGTTAATACATAAATCACAAGGAAAAAAACCATTTTAATGACCACTAATATTAATACATAAATCCCCCAGATGGGGTGCCACGTAGTGCATCCAGGCCACGCGGTTTGGGACCAGGCTGGGCCTTAAATACAGGCCACTAGCTCCCATTCCCTCACTATTAAGGATGGAAGCAAGCTCAAGTAGCCAGGCCCATGGGACGAGCCCTCTCACAGGAGTGAAGAGAACAAGCGCACAGAGCACTAAGAGGGTAGCTTTAATGGCAGTTCCCGTCATGATCACCCTCATGAATATCATCGTTTTTGGCTGGGAGAAAACTCATTCTGAGCTCGAGCAGCAAAAGACGGACATTTCTAAGCTTTGGTGTAGTGTTAGCAACCTCGTTGTCACTTTGGTCCTTGTTCTGCTCACTCACATGCCAAGGGAAAGAGGTAAGCCCCACAGGGGCACTGCCTGGTATGCCTTCGATGCTCGCCCAAAGAGGCAGCAGAGATTCGAACGGGCGTTGTCCATGGCTCGGATGCAGCTCGTCCACAAAGCCAGAAAGCCCAGGATGCCTCCCATGGCCTACGTGGAGGAGGTTTTTCCAAAAGAACCCATTTAGACTCCTCTGGAACACCTCCTCTTTACAGTTCCCGACAATTGGAATCCGCCAACCTGCTTTCCGGGGGAGGCTGCGACAAAGGCCACAAGGACAACGCATAGCTGCCATAGAGAGGTCGAACAAACTGAGGAACACACTACCTTTTTTATTGAAGAAGAACTCCCGGATGTTATGGATGCAATGATGACTTCAAGCGCAGGTGGATTCTTCATGGAAGAAGACTGCGAGAATTCTCAAAGGGGACATCAAGGAAGGAACGAGATAGGCGAGAAGGAGGCCATCAATCTAGGAGATGCACTGCCAGCGGATAGATGGGTGAGGGAGGGTGGCATGGCCCCTATGCCACGTCCCCTCTCCAACATGCAGGAAGCATGGCATGTCCAACCGCCATTCTTCCACCCGGAACACCTAGAGCTGATGTTTGAAATGAGAAGCCTGGTGGAAGGCCAAATCCACCGAGCCATCCAACTCAGTCAATGCCTAGACATGTTGTATGATGCTTATTCCAACACGACACCAGGCCGACGGTGCCCGACGTGAGCACAACCCTTCATGTTGCCAGCTAGAGCGGGAAAGCAAGGAGGATATGCTGACTTGGAAACCCTAGTGCCACTGGGTAATTGTTTTAGTTAGTGTTATGGTTAGAAATTTCGTTTTGATTAGAGTTATGGCTCTAGCACTATCAAGGTTTCAATATGTTGTAATTAGGAAGATAAGGGAACATTTTCAAACTAAAGATTGCCATATGTCTTGGTTTCCTCCAAGCAAGACAGATGGAAGATCGTTTTTTGATTCAGACTGCATAGGAGGCCGACCATCCCAGTTTTCGTTAACTCGACGAGACAATTAGCAGTCCAGTTATTTTTGTGAGTTTGAAAAGTTAATGCAATAAGATCCAACCCCATTTTTTACTTGAAAAAATATATATATTAATACATAAATCACAATAAAAAAAACAATTTTTAAAATATACAAAGAGATTACTTTCTTGAATATAACAAAAACACAAGTCCATAACTATTTATCACAGTATGACTTAAAAATTCCACTTGATTTCATCCCGTCAATTGTGATTCCGTCCAAAGTTCTTCGTGCTTTTGTTTTTACACCTAAGTGTTCTTCAATTCATGATGAAACAAAAAGATAAAGACAACTACCAAGTGGGCAAAATATATTTTTTATTTTTCTATATATAAACAAATAATTACATTTAAAATATATAATTATATTTTTTTATATTAAATTTTCTCAAATAATTATATTTAAAATATATAAATTATTTTTTTTATATTAATTTTTTTTATATTATAATATATATAATGAATTATTGATATTCAATTTCTTATCATTTTTAATGTACATTTCCTTTTTAGTAAAGGACAATATTTTTTCCAAACTAAAATTTTGTTGTAAAATGGTGAGGTCAAATATTCATCTCAACTATGTAATCACCTTAAAAAGAAATCTAAAAATAAATATACATATTATATCTCTTCCATATCTAATAAGAATATTTTTTTCTCACCTTTCTCTTTTAGAGATCGAGTCTCTTAAGGTGATTTAAATTGAGGAAATGTTTGCACCAATTTTTACCATGATCCAAGACTATTGTATTATGAAACAACTTTTTAAGGGATTTTTTTCACTTCTAACTTGATAAGAATGTAAAAAGAAATCGATCAAAAACTTTAAGAATTTTTTTACTATCAATTATCTTTTTTTATAGATTTTTTGTCCTCTCTTTATATATGTAAAGTGGATATTGAAATATTTTATTTATGGTTAGCATTGAAGTATTTTTTAATACCATGTGTAAGGTAGCTAGAGAGGTAGTGGGGGGGCCACAGAGCCCATAGTGATAATAGTGGAGGTCATTCAATGTAAGGTGGACTAGGTCCACTATATTATTAAATAAAACCCACTATGGTAGTTAGATATAATAAATGGGTAATTAGATATAATAAATGTAAGAGGACTTCTTAGAATGTTCTACTTCTAGATGATTCCTCCTCTAGAATGTTCTTAAGTGATGGTAGCACTATATAAAGGGGTTCAAGAAATGTAATGAAACATGAAGAGAATTAGTGTATTTGGAGCGGTATCTCAATAGGAGGATGCCCCCTCGAAGAGGCAAGTGAACACGAGAGGATCCCTTCGATAATATGATCCATTGTACGGTGTTGCCCTATCTCAAGGGTTTGATAGTAATAAAGGAGATTTTGCATATTGTTCTTGTATATCTGTTGTAGTGATTTTGTATTCAGTCTTTGGTTCTTAACAAGTGGTATCAGAGCACTTTCCTTGGCAGACATTGTGGGCAAATATTTTTTTCTTTTGCAGATTTTTTTTTCGGAGAAGAAAAAGAGGGTTGCGACATTCCAGAAATTTACAGTATATTTCTATGAAAAATTTGCAGAAACAGGTTGTGGATATGAGTTCCTCTCATAAAAACACCGAAGTTGAAAATCAAATCGTCTAAAATGGAGTCTGGGAAGTCGAGATATTGAAGTTTTAAAATCTGCAATTTTCAGGGTTTTTTCCGGCAGACGGCGGAGCGATTTTTTTTTATTTCTGTAACATATGGAGGCCGAATTTGTCCAAATAAATTACAAATCTGAGTTTCTCTCACAATTTCACCCAATTTCAAAAAAAAAAATCAGTTGAAACAGAGTCTGGGAAGTGAAGTTATGAGCATTTTAACTTTAGCTATTTTTTAGGGTTTTTCGAGAAAAAACCGTGATTTTTTGTCGTAACTTATTGGGTCTATTTTTGTTTTTTTTTCATGATGGTTGAGGGACCGAAGAGTTCATAGGGTTCTCAGATGGCTATTTCTTCTCAAAACCTCAAAGAAATTCTTGAAGCATTCAAATCTCAATTGTATGACACATTGTGTGGCACATTGCATGACAGATTGCATGACCTTGCAGATGGTCTCAAGGATAGTTTTCGTAGTTCATTGGATAGCATGCATGAGAGATTTCTTATGGCGGACATCATGGATGAATATAATCAAGAGATATATTCTTGGTATGATTTTGAGGCCGATTGTGATGATTGGTATATGGATAGTTGTCATTTCTGGGATGACAACCACTTTCATATTTTATTTGATGACTCTAATGCACCTTCTGTAGAGAGCATCAATGTGACAAATCGAGAGCCAATGATTATTACCAGTGTCTATCCTACATATTCTATAGTGGTATTATTCCTTCCAGATTTTGCTACAACCCTTTTCCACTATGTGGATGGATATTCTTATTTGGATCCACATGACAAGTGTCAATCTGTGGAGCATCATTTTGAGTTGGTTATTGGGTTCCAAAATCTTCCACGGGGAGTTCACATGAGCACTTAGACATGGGACCCTGGCTTACAATGGTGGTTGGACTACTTCAGCATGGTGGTTTTCCTTTCTACATGGGACCTTGGTTCTCCAATCTTCTTTAGCATTATGGTCCACAATTATCCATGGGACCCTGGTATATGGTTGTACATCAAGCGTTGAAGATAACGCTTTCATAAGGGGGATGGAATGTAAGATAGCTAGAGAGGTAGTGGGGGGGCAGAGGGCTCATAGTGATAATAGTGGAGGTCATTCAATGTAAGGTGGACTAAGTCGACTATATTATTAAATACGGCCCACTATGGTAGTTAGATATAATAAATGGGTAATTAAATATAATAAATGTAAGAGGACTTCTTAGAAGGTTCTACTTCTAGAAGATTCCTCCTCTAGAATGTTCTTAGGTGATGGTAACACTATATAAAGGGGTTCAAGCAATGTAATGAAACATGAAGATAATTAGTGTATTTGGAGCGGTAGCTCAATAGGAGGATGCCCCCTCGAAGAGGCAAGTGAACAGGAGAGGATCCCTTCCATAATATGATCCATTGTACGGTGTTGCCCTACCTCAAGGGTTTGATAGTAATAAAGGAGATTTTGCATATTGTTCTTGTATATCTGTTGTGGTGCTTTTGTATTCAGTCTTTGGTTCTTAACACCATGTGTCAAATCCATCTTGAATGTGGAAGGAATTACACATCTCCCTCACATTGGGCTATAGAAAGATATTTTCTACACAATTAACATAAATCCATCTAGGAGCAATGGGTAATCGATCTAGGAGAAAATCCACAAGATACAACATCAATACAAGCTTTGATGAAAACAAAGGACATAAAAATTCAAGCATTGAATAAAATGCTCAACATCCTCGGAATTGACCATGTTCAAACTCTAGAGTTATAGATAACGCAAAAAGAAAATGATAAGTTGTTGAAACAAATAGTGCAAATGGGAGATCAATAGGAAATGTATGAGAAATAAATTGAAATCCTAAAGAAAGGACCTTATTCTTCACAAATTGCAGATTCATCACACACATCAGAGAGGCTAGCAAAAGCATTGTCAGAGTTAAATCTAAAAGGTGTTGAAATTGAAAAGATAAAGAAATCAGTCTCCACCCAAAATGAGGAAATCAAAGCTTTCAGAGAACAATTGAATGACAAAGATAAAACCATCGAGCAATATCAAAAGTTAAAGGTCAAGGTGCAAGGAGATATAGAACAATTGTAGAATAAATTATCTGGTAAGACATCTTATTTGGGATGAAATCATTACTAAGGTTAGAAAAATTTGGGATTACTTCAAAATAATTGAAGAAGAGATTGTTTTGACACATGAGATCAAGCTATACATTTAAAACATTCCAAGAATTGGGAACTAGACATCAAGTTGTTACAAGAATTATCAAGTTTCTAAATTCTAATTCGAAAGAAGTATTGAAGAGTAAAGACATAAAAGACACTACAATGGTGAAATGATGATGGAGACAAAAAAAAATATTAAAAAAAAAAATGATTATAAACCAGAAAAGAATAAATATATAGCGGTTAAAAGAAACATTGAATCATCCACCAATAAGTTTGAAAATTTGATAAAGATGAGATTTCCTTCAACATTGAATGATAAAGGAAAGAATATCAATTGAATGAGTAGTGAATTAAAACGTCAAATGATATAAATAAATGTTTAATAAAAATCAGGAAAATGAAAACATTCAATTATCCATCTAGTGAAAATTGAAAGCTTTTAATTCAATTGCTAATTGAATAAATCATCAAAATAGTTGATGATTGAATGAGTCATGAATTAAAACCTCAAATGATATAAATAAATGTTTAATAAAAATCATTGGTACTAAGTTAATTTTTTATAATATTTTCAAATTCACATAATAATTCTTACATGCCCAATTTTAACTAGTAAATCCAATCTCTAAAAGTATTATTTACAACGTTTATATGTGTAGATATTAATTTTCATTAATATAGGAGGTAATTTAAAATAAAATAATAATTTAAAATAGAAAAATAAATTAAATTAAATTTATTTTTAATATTTCAATTATCATGATCATAATTTTATATGGTTTTAAAATTTGAAATTATAAAAATAAAATATTTAAATATAAAAATAAAATTTTAAAAATAATTAAATAATTTTTTTTAGATTCAACTAAAATTCATCTTAGTACATATTAATAATCATTATCATTTTAAAATAAAATTAGTGTAAATCTATTTTAACTCTAAATCTATCATGGATTTAAATACAAACTTTTTTTTAATAAAATATATATGATAAATCTAAAATTAAATAGATTTACACTCATTACTAAAAAAAATTTAACTTAAAAAATTATTCAATTAACATTATTTGTAATTCCATAAATTATATTTCATATTTTTAACCATCCTCCGCCTTTTTCTCTTTTTTCCATTTTAACACTTCATAGTTTGTATTTACTTTGTCAAAATGCAATGGTCACTCTTAAGCATGTTTTGGTCATATAACTATTTTAGTGACAGTTAAATCTAATACATAAATCATAAGAAAAAAACAATTTTTGAAATTTACAAAAAGATTACTTTCTTGAATAAAGTAAAAGATAAGTCAAGAACTATTTATGTGGCCACTAAATTTAACATATAAATGAAAAATTAAGATATAAACGAAAAAAATGAGATCCCCTCTTCACTGAGCTGAGCCATCACAGTCAACTGTGATTCCGTCCTAAGTTCTCCGAGTTTTTGTCTTTCCACCTAACTGTGCTTCAATTCATGATGAAACAAAAAGATAAAAACAACTACCAAGGGGGGCAAATTATATTTTAAATTTTCTATATAAGTAAATAATTATATTTAAAATATATAAATTAATTTTTTTATATTAAATGTCTTTAAATTATAATATATATAATTCATTATTGATATTCAATATATATAAATTAATTTTTTTATATTAAATGTCTTTAAATTATAATATATATAATTCATTATTGATATTCAATCTTTTATAATTTTTAATGTCCATTTTGTTTTTAATAAAGGACGATATTTTTCTTTGTCTGGTCAAAGATTCATCTCAACTATGTAACCACTTTAAACATAAATAAATAAATAAAAATTATACATATTATATCTCATGAATATTTTTTTTTCACCTTTTTTTTCTCTTTTATTTAATTAAAGGTAAATTTATTTTACAAACAAATTTTTTTTCTCTTTTATTTAATTAAAGGTAGATTTATTTTACAAACAATCTTTTAAGGTGGATATTTTTTTTTAAATTCCAAAAAAAAAAATAGAAAAAAAGTTTGCACACAGTTTTACCGTGATGTGTTATAAAACAACAACTTAAGGGTTTTTCTCCACTTCTGAATTGATAAGATTGTTAAAAATAATTGATTCAAAACTTTAAGAATTATTTTATTTTCAATTACTTTTCTTTATAATTTTTTTACTCTCTTTATATATAAAAAGTGAATATTGAAATATTTTATTTATGATTAATATTGAAGTATTTTTTTAAATGTTATGTATCAACTCTATGTTAAATGTGTAAGGAATTACACATCTTCTTTACATTGAGCTGTAGAAATTTTTTTTCTACACAATCAACCTAAATCCATCTTAAACTTTGATTAATCAAACATGGAGAAAAATCCAACTTCTTAAACTATAATTTTTTTGATTATATAAAATAAATTTAAACTAAAATAAAACAAAAGTAACACTATTTTTAATTTTTATTAAATATACATATCGCATCTCTTTCATATATGAATAACATATTTTAAATATTTTTTTTTAATTATTTAAAATAAAATTAAACTAAGATGAAGACAAATGTAACAATATTTTATTAAGTGTACATATCACATCTCTTTCATAAATATAACTAACATATTATATTATTCTTATTTTTTGAATTGACATATAAGTCTTATTCTACATGTGATAATATCTTCATCATATTGACTTAAACCAATAATTTAAAATTTATCTTTTAAAATAATTAATATATTTTTATCTTAATTTAAAATATAAAAATAAATCTAAAATAATATATTTTATTATTATTATTAGTTTTTAAAATTTATTGATTTACACATTTTTAAAAAAATAATATTTAAAATTAATTAATATTATTAATTGTTACATTTTCTCAAGTTTTAAATTTTTTATGATGATGATGATTAACGTTTACTAAGACTAAATTAGTCTATGAGACCTTAAAAGGGTAAGTGATTACTTGTGATTCTTTAGAATTTTGTTTCTTGTTAGAATAATGAAGAAACATCTAGAATCTATTAAAAATAGAATATTGTTTAGAGTTTGTTTCATTGGTACGCAGATTGAGGTTGAAGGTGGTTTGAGATCCACATAGATAGGAGAGTGATCTAATCTATAAATGTAATAGTTTTCTCTCATCAATTCAAGTTTCGTGAGCTCTGCCTCATTGGTGTGTGGTTTTCATTTAGTTTTAATTTGGTATCAGAGCTAGTGTGAGTAGTGAGATCCCTCCTTGTGAGATTCCTCACACCTTTTATCAAGGATATCTCCTTCAACTCTGCATTACATGGTTCACACCTACTACGTGCAATTTGTGGAGCTACGTGTGTTTATCACCTGGAGCTGGTGTACTTGTGTATTCGTTGTATTGTGTAATTGTGGTCTGACCTGCCGAATTCGAGTTGAGGTTGTTGCACGTGAGTTGACTGTTGTTGCAGAGTTAAGGTTGGCGTTGTTGTCCTTGTTCAATGTCCCTCTTCTTTTATATAGTTATATACGAGTAGAAGTGAGCTCACTGCTATCCTTGCTGCTGTGTAATCGAATTGTTGAGTGGTTGTGTGAGCTACAAGATCAGGACCCTACAAGGTTGTGAAGATGTTGTGATATATATAGTTGTGAAAGAGAGCTGCATATGATCTCCCTCAATTCGATTTTTGATTTGTTTGCTTCCTGATCTTCCTCAATTTGATTTTTGATTTGTTTCCTTTGATTTTGAGAGAGTCGCATGCGTACGATTTGCGTGGATGAGCGTGGATTCGTTTTTTATTCATGCAATTTGTGGAGATGCATGAAGCAGATCTCTGCCATCCTGTTTGCACCTGTGTGTTGTTGTGCGTAAAATTCTTCCTCTGTGTGGAGTGTTGAACCTCATCATCATTCACACCATTTATAAAGACAGAACGGTGGTTGAGTGTTGCAATTGTTCATTGAGTTGAGACGATTCTGCTTGCACGAGGAGGAGCGTTGTGTTTACTGAGTGTTGTGCAGTAGAGAAGGAGCCCGCAAGGTAACAGTTAGTTATTTATTGTTTCTTTATATTTGCGAATAATCATTGAATTATTTGTGGAAGAAAATGGCGAATCCTCTTGTTGATTCATATTTAAATGAGTCTACTAAACTTGATGGGGAGAATTATGTAGACTGGAAGTTTAAGCTGACCACCATTCTCGAGGCATATAGCCTATGGATGATTGTCAAAGGTGATGAGCCCAAACCCGTTGTTGCTGCCTCGATTCCATATTGGGATAAGCGAGAGATGAAAGCAAAAGTGTTGTTGCGTATGTCCGTAAAGGACAACATCATTCATCATATAAGGGAATGTAAAACTTCCAAAGAGACGTGGAACGTTCTCAAAGGTTTTTACAAAACCTCTACTACAAACCAGATCTTATTTTTAAAAACTAAGCTACTATCTATCAAAATGAAAGCCAATGAAAACATAAGTAATTTTGTATCCAGAATTAAAGATTTAAGTGATAAGCTAGGTGATATTGGTGAAAATGTTTCCAGTAATGATTTATTAATAATTGCTTTGAATGGTTTAGTGCAATATTATAAGATCTTCATTTCAACACTCTCATCTAGACCAACGCCCCATACCTTTGATGAATTGGCTGGTATCCTCCTTCAAGAAGAAGAAAGAATGAAGAACTACGATCAGGAATCAAGTGGCTCAGATTTGGCCTTAATTGCAAAAGGTAAAAGATCACATCAAAGTAAACCGTGGGACAAGAACAGAGGTCAGTTTCAAGCAAAGAAGAAAGGTATGACACATCATGATTCTTACGTTAAGAGAAATGTTGAATGTGAAAAAATTGGACATCTTGCTAAAGATTTCTATAAAAGAAAGAATCATGAATCAAATCAGAGATATAAAAGGCATAATGGAAATTATGTGCATAAAAACACTTTAGTCAATGATGTATTTAAAAATATTAAGTTGTTTATTTTTGAAGTTGCGTTGTCTGTTGAAATTGATGATGACAATGCATGGTTCATAGATTCGGGTGCATCAACTCATATGACCTGTAATAGAGAATGGTATGATGAATATTATGAGAAAATTGATGGCACACACATTTACTCAGGAGATAACAGATCACATAAAGTCCAAGGCTATGGAGTAATAAGTGTGAACTTACCTAATGGACAATTGAGACAAATTCATAATGGGATGTATGTTCCTGGTATTAAAAAGAATTTGATATCTGTTTCAACTATCACTGATAATTATCTAACAGTGGAATTTGGCAAGTTGAGGTGTGTTGTGAAAGATATCCAGAATCACTACAAGGTTGTTTCCACAGGTACCAAAGTTGGTGGATTGTATAATTTGGATGTGACAATGAATCGTCATGTTGCATTGACATCCACAACAATGTCAACATAAGAGTTATGGCACCACATGTATGGGAACCTAAATTACAATGATTTGATGTTGTTGCAAAGAAAAAATATGGTAGAAGGTCTTCCAGTTATGCGGAATGATCATTTTCCATGTGAAGCATGTGCACTTGGTAAGCAACATAGAGAGGAGTTTTCCATTCATACATATAAAAGACAAGCATATATTCTTGAATTAATTCATATTGATGTATGCGGACCTATGAAAACTAGGTCACTTGGTGGTGCTTACTACTTTCTTATTTTTGTTGATGATAGATCTAGATATACATGGATCTATTTCATAAGGAGAAAAAGTGATGTATTTGAGTACTTCAAAGAATTCAAAACTATGACTGAAAAACAGACAGGAAAATGTATTAAAGTTCTCATATATGATCAAGGTGGTGAATATACATCAGGTGTATTTAAAAGTTATTGTAAATTTCATGGGATCCAACAACAATTTACAATACCTCATACACCTCAGCAAAATGGTGTTGCTGAGAGAAGGAACATAACACTAGTGGAGTGTGCTTATAGTATGCTTCAAGGTAAATACATTTCTAATGGTTTTTGGGCAAAAGCCGTTAATACTGTAGTTTATTTAAAGAATCAAAGTCCAACTAAGAAATTAGATTTCAAACTCCTTTTGATATTCTCTATGGTTATAAACCTGATGTCAGTCATTTAAGAGTATTTGGATCCACTGTCTTTGCACATATTCCAAAGGATGAGAGAATAAAACTTGATGCAAAGTCAATAAAGTGTGTTTTTATTGGGTATCATACTGATAAAAAAGCATCCAAATTGTTTGATCCCAGTTCACATAAATTGTTTGCAAGTAGAGATGTGATGTTTCATGAGAATGCAGATAGAGTTGATACAATGAATGATGCATACGCTTGGCATAATGATAGTGATGAACATGTCAAAATAGATGCAATGGTTAAACAGAAACATGAACATGTACAGGTTCAAGAACGAAATGAAAACAATATGGACACTTCAAGCAATTAGGGTACATCAAGTGGAGAAGAGTCACCATAGAGCAAGAGACGAGATGAAAGCAGTAAAGGACCAATGAGGTCATAACCTCAAACTCAACCACCTATAAGGTATAAAAACTATGCATTGATGTCTCATGTAATGAATGTTGTAGAAACTGTAAACTATGATCAAGCTAAAGAACATGAAGAGTGGAGAAATGCTATGAATGATGAATATGATTCCTTTATGAAAAATCAAACATGGGAATTAGTTGAACTGCCTGAAAACAAAGTCCCTATTGGAAGAAAATGGTTGTATAAATATAAATTTAAAGCAGATGGTAGCATTGACAAATATAAGGCAAGATTAGTTGCAAAAGGATATTCACAAAGGGAGGGAATTGATTATGAAGATACTTTTGCACCAATAGCTAAATTGAATACAATTAGAGTATTGATTGCCTTAACTACAAAACATAATTGGAAAATATATCAGTTAGATGTCAAATTTTCTTTTCTGAATGGTGATTTAAAAGAAGAGGTTTATTTGGTTCAACCTGAAGGGTTTTTCAAGCAAGGACAAGAGCATCTAGTCTACAGGTTAAGGAAAACTTTATATGGTTTGAAACATGCACTGAGATCTTGGTATGTAAAGATAGATACCTTCTTTTATCATAATGGGTTTGTGAAAAGAAAAAATGATCCTAATCTGTATGTTAAGAAAGATGAAGAAAGAAATGTTTCTTTAATATCTTTATATGTGGATGATCTCATTATTAGAGGCAGTGCATGCAAGTTAATTGAAGAAATTAAAATTCAGTTGTCTCGAGAATCTGAAATGAAAGATTTCGGTGAATTGCATTACTATTTAGGAATTGAGGTTTGGAGAGAGTCTGGTAAAACATTGATCACTCAAAGTAAATACACAAAAGAAATTCTTAAAATTTTCAACATGAGTGAATGTAAAGCTATGTCAACTCCCTTAGAACATAATGCAAAGTTGTACAGGAAGATGGATCTAAAGAGGCAGATTGTACCTTATATCATCAATTGGTGAGAATTTTGAACTACCTCACCACTATAAGGCCAGACATTGCATACTCAGTTAGCATCCTTAGTCAGTTCATGGTTAAGCCTTCAAAGAGTCACTGAAAAGCTGCAAAGAAAATACTCTGATACTTGAAAGGAACAATAAATTTTGGTATTATGTATACTGATAAATTTGATGTTGATCTAACATGTTTTTATGATTCAGATTGGGCATGAAATTCCGATGATAGAAGATCTACCTCAGACTATGCATTTCATATAGGATCGGGGGTTGTATCGTGGAGTAGCAAGAAGCAACCTACTGTTTCTTTTTGGTCAACATAATTTGAATATAAAGTCTTGACCAGTGCCACCTGTGAAGCTGTTTGGTTGTGGAGAATTCTTGCAAATGTCAAAGAGAAGCAAAATGGTCCAACATGCATTAAATGTGACAATCAAAGTGCTATCAAATTGTCACACAATCCAATATATCACACAAGATCAAAACACATGGAGCTACAACATCACTTTGTGAGAGAGAAGATTGAATCAAACAAAATTGATTTGATATTTTGTAATACCAATGATAATGTGGCTAATATATCTACCAAACCTCTTGGTAAACTCAAGTTTAAAATTTTTAGAAGCAAGTTAGGTGTCATAGAAAATCTGTTTCTTAATTAAAGGGGGATGTTAGAATGATGAAGAAACATCTAGAATCTATTAAAAATAGAATATTGTTTAAAGTTTGTTTCATCGATAAGCAGATTGAGGTTGAAGGTGATTTGAGATCCAGTTAGATATGAGAGTGATCTAATTTGTGGTTTTCATTTAGTTTTAATTTTTCTGTGCTCCAAAAACATTAAGAGAAGTTTTCCAAAATCACCATACTTTTATTGAGTTAAAAAATTAAGAAGATCGATAGTGTAAAAACAAAATTTAAACAAATTTATATATATATATATATATATATTATATAAGTGATGAGAACTCTCCCACAATAAACTGTAAAAAACCTGTATTAGTTTAATATTTTATTAAATAAATTCGTTCTCAATATCTTTATACCTATAAAGGCCTTTTGCCCGGCCATTCAAGCCCGGTTTCCCATGGGCCGTCAGAATCAGTTCCTGGGGTCTCCAACTTCCTGGTCGTGGCGGCCGCTACTGCTCCCTGCTCCGTCAGAATCAATTCCTGGGGTCTCCAACTTCCTGGTCGTGGCGGCCGCTACTGCTCCCTGCTCCCTTGACGCCTGCTGCTCCCTGTTCGCTTGAGGCCAATCGAAATTTAAACTTTTTAAATTGAATTCGTTAGTTTAATCTTTTTTTAAATAAAATTCGTTCTCAATTTTGTTCTTGTAATTGATTCTTATTTAGCAAATAAGAGGCGTGTACCTGTAAAGGCCTTTTGCCTGGTGATTCAAAGGCTTCCAACTTCCTGGTCATGGCGGCCGCGGCTCCCTTGACGCCAATCGAACAAACGAGTCTGACGACCTCCAATTCAAATCCAAAATCCTGTAGCAGTTTCAAGCGGCCACGGCCCACGACTATGTTTGAAAAGACATTTCCCACGTTCCCACCAACGACTATGTTTGATACTATATTTCCCGCGTTCCCACTAGCTCCTTCTGCCCGAGTCTTAAGCCCCATTCCCATGTGTTAAATCCCAAATCGCCACAACTTTCCTACCCGTCTATCCATTTCAATTTTGCTTTACCCGATTTGAATTTCTATAAGAGCTTGCTTCTCCTCAAGTTGTGAGTTATCGTTATCGAGATGATGGACTTCATTTTCTACTTCGACAGCCAAACCCTGCGAGAAATATTGAGAAGCATAGTGATACTTTTAGGCTGGACTTATATTGCGCTCTGGTCGTTGGATCGGCAAGCACCGTAAATTTCTTCCCCTTCTTCTCATGAGTTTTTTTGGGCATGAATATTATTTGAATAAGCATTAAGGATATTACATCTTTCCCCCTAATCTTATGAGTTTTTTTTCTTCTGAATATCATTTGCATATCGCATTTTGTATATAATTTATCGTTTTCATTTTCAGAGAGTTAGCATGCAAGGATGGATGGTTTAACCCAGAAATGGAAGCTGGATCCTCCACAGCACAAAGTCTAGGTCAAACCCTTTTCAATTTATACAAGCTTTGTCGATTTGCTCTGGATACTGGGTAAGTTTAAGCCATACTCAGAATACCCATTTATAGGACGGATTTTAAAAGTTGCAATCTATTAGAATAGATAGGTTTTAAACTCGGATTTTTTGAGTGTATAAAGAGATAAAAAAACAGAGGTGTCCTCTTACAGCAACATTACATGCTCACTTCTGTCTTCTATTACGGACTCTGGAGCACCTCGTCTCTGTCTGTGCAGTAGCACTTTAAAAATCTAAGAAGATAGCATATACTCAGCGTATTAATTAATAACTTCCGTCTTTGATGGAAATATGCGTCCCGAGATTGTGATTGAAAAAACAAAATGGAGTTGTGGAGTTGCTAAACCTGTGCTTTGTGGACCTGTATCCATGGAGCTCTATCGATGTTTTCCCTGTTTTCCCTTCCCTGGAACCCACAATTAGCGTCCCTGATGATTCCATGAAGAACAGTTGGTGTAGAAATCGTGTGGCTAGTTGTAAGCCCTTGCCATGAATACTGATTTCAAGATATTCACTTGTAATCCTCTTTATTTTCACAGGCATGCTGTTAGTACTTTTTTTTCACGGTTTGCATACCAATTTATAATTGAAGTGTAATTTGTTTAAATTCATCTTAACTTCAATTTTATTAAGAATGGAGAGGAATCATATTCTCAATTCTCAAAATTGGATAAAAGTTTACACCTCAACAAATCTGATCTTTCGTTGGAATTGATTTTTTTTGAAATTGATAAAACCCAGATTTAAACTCATTTCAGGAATGATTTACATTGTTCCTATTGTATTGTAGTTATATTCTCAAAATGGCTATTTAAATTAAGAAAAGTTAAAAATAATTTGGTTTTCTTTAAAAGTTTATTTATGTATTGGAAAGCTTTAAGAGAAGTCTTATCATGGTTTTGATAAGTTATAAGGTTAGGACTGTTTGTATTGTAATAAATGTTTTGAAATTGTGGTCTAACATGAGTATATGCATTTTAAGAGAAAGTGATTTTTATCTTCAACAACCCTTTTAATATCACAAGGATACAAATTCTTTTGACCCTACTACATTTGAGAGTTTGTTCTTATTTTGGCAATATTGATTATCTATTGACGTTGTCTTTACCCTAAAACAAAGAGATACTTTCCTCTTCTTAAGTTTCCTAATTTTTTTTAATTCTCCAATTCTTTATTGCACCACAATTTCTCATTAAATTTAGATGTAATAGTATAATATTATCATTATTTTCCAAAGTGACCTTTTATTTTATTTCCCAATGATTTAGCCAAGACTTGACATCTTTATACCAATCCATGGTTTTGACTTGAGTTTAAAGCAATATTAGGAAGCCTCTTGTTTTCCATGTTGTTTATCTTGTTCTTGTACATTAGGTACCTAGGCAAAGACTAGCTTCTATGAGGAGGATAGGATAGGATAGGGTGCATTTCCTTTAATTGTGAGATTATAAGTTATAAAACACTTTTGGATTTGTTGTCTTTCTCCATGATTCTCTAGAGATCCTCCTCCCCCAAACTTCACAACCACATGAGATAAAAATACTCACTAGAGTCTCAAAAGGGAGTTTCTTCTTATCCCATAGAGAAAGGTCCGTTGATATACAATTGTTTGCGAGTGCATAATAATTTTTTTACTTTCTATTTATCCTTTTCTCAATGCTATAGTTCCAGTTACCCTTGTGATGAAGATCAATTATGAGATATTTGTCTAAAGTTGTTATTATCATACAAAAAATTAGCATAAGTAATATTTTTGGATTTAATTATCATAACCTTCTTTTTTTCCATGTTGATAATCATACCCTTACTAGAGAAGAAAATTTTGAGAATTTTCAGTTGCTTTTCATCATAAGGTCTTTGCGCCATAAGAACAATATCATTGGTGTAAAGAAGAAGGATGATGACTATACCAATTAGTGTCAGACTTCTTCCAAAAAAACCTTTAACTTGTCAATGTATATGACAAAAAGGGTAGATAATAGGGGACAACCTTACTTAAGTCCTATATAACAATTATTTTCTTACCAACCTTTAGTGTTCTTAAACTTGGAAATAACATTATTGTACAACCATTTCACAACAACTCTCAACTCAAAATGAATTGTTAACTCTTCTAATTTAAGGCACTCTATCGAAAATAACTCTTAAATAACTAAACATGGTGAAAGCTTATAAATTCACCCATTAATTTCCATTAACTTTTCCATTCCCTAACATGTTAATAATACAACACAAATTCAATTAAATTTCTCTACCATGTAGCTCATTCCCATTCCTTATTCTAATTTTCACTAGTAGATAATGAATCTTTTGTTTAACACAAATTCAATTGGATTTCTCTAAAGTATATCATTCCCCACTCCTTATTCTAATTTTCAATAGTATTAATAAAATGTATACTAAATCTACTTTAAACTTTTCTACTACTTTTAAATATATTATTTTTTACATTTATGATTGTTGTATAACAATCATAAATCTATTTTAACTTTTCACTATTAAACACAAAAAAAATTGAAATGCAAAATTTTAAATACTTAAAAAAAACATATTTTCTTTATAAATAATATTTTTTAGAAAAAATAACTCTAAATATTTTAAAAACACATTTTTTTTTTATAAATAATATATTTTAGAAAAAAATATTAAATAGACTTTTTTTTTTTAAATAATCATTTAATTTAATCTCTTAAATACTTAAAAAAAATTGTAAATATTTATTATTTCAATAATATTAAATTTATTATTATTTTAATTTAAATCTTATATTATAATACAAATATTTATTTTAATTTTATTAAATAACGTTTTTTCTTTTTAAAAAAAAATTAATAAATTAATCTAAAAAAAAATTCTCATAATATCATCCCTAGCACTTTGTACATAAAATGTAAACCTTACCAAAGGTATCTCGAGTTTCATGAGGACTTTGTTATAATTGACGCCTAATCACCTTAATTATATTAAAAAAGTTATTGGAAGAGAGATATCATATTTTAAGTCATTTTTTGAAAATGTTTTAAAATATGCATTTTAACTATAAATTTATCATGTATAAAGAGGGATAAAATCTTTAAAAGTATAAATATTTTTAAGTTTTTTTTCAATCTAATAAAAATATTCATCTATCCATCTCCTATATATATATATATATAATGTCCCAATTCCATGTTAGCATAAAATAAATTATATATCTCCCTCATATTAAGGAGCAAACCATTTAAATGTTGTAATCATAAGAATTTTTACTTTTAGTTGATATATATATATATATATATATATATATATATATATATATATATATATATATATATATATATATATATATATATATATATATATATATATATATTTGTTATTAATATTTCTTTAAATGTCAAGTGCCAACATATAAAAACTAAAGGAATTACATATCTATTTCATTCTGGGATGTAGAAAACACCTATTTAGGATAAGATTATTTTTCTTTCAATTATTTTATGATGGTTATGATCATGACAAAGAAACCAAATTTACTCTATTGAACCTTAAGTAAGGTAAGTAAATTACTTGGGTTTCTTTAAATTCTACTTTTGTGCTTGACAATCTTTAAGAAAAGTGTTATTAAATCATCATAGTTTTTATAAGTGAAAATGTTAGGAAGTTTGGTATTGTAACATATATTTTGAAAGAGGGATCTAATGTGGGTGTACAGAAGACAATCTAAGAGAAAGTTTTTTTCATCTTCAACCCTCTAGTGTCACAAAGATGATCAATTCTTTCAACCCATGGTGTTTTAAGAATTGACATCTGAAAATGATCTTTTAAAGACTTTGGTTAAGTTTATGCATGAGTTGATTTACCACTTACGAATTTAAGAGAAGAAGAAGATTTTAATGAAAAAATGTTGCAGTCATCATAAATAATACATAACAAAAATTAAACATGAATAACAACAAACCATAATTCCAATATTGTTAACGAAGTTCGACAACGTTGCCAACGTCTCCAGGCCTTTGTCTCAGTGGTAGAGGATTTCTTATTAATATTCAATGCTTCAAACGTATGTCATAAATGAATCAAATGGATTACAAATTGGTATGGTTGTGTTCTTCTTGAACTCAAGAATCCAACACAACTGACGGCACTGAAAAAGGTTGAGCATAGCTCCCGAAAATGGCCTCCAAAGTTCGCTTCCTCAATGGCTTCCCTACATAAAAATGACTTAAGCTTCCACTCTCTTCAACATTCTATTGTTTTTGAACCTCATAAGGCTATCAAGAACCTTTGTTTTTTATAGATTTTGAGTTGGGGCTCTCCTCCCAACTTCCCCCCAAGATCTGGCCTCAAAAAGGGCTCCAGATCCTCAAAAATGGGCAAAAATCCCCATATAATAGGCTAAAATCAACAAAAATATCAAAACTATGGGTTAAAACCCACTTTGGAAAAAATTGCCATGCTAGCCCCTTTTATTCAGGCCCTGTTCATATGGGTTGTTTCCATATGGCCACGCTCTAAGTCTGTGCCCTAGTCCTCTGGCCTGGTCATATGGTGAGTGCCATGTGGCCTTGGACTAGCACCAAGTGTCATCCCACCCGTGCTCTGCTCCTAGTCATAGCGCGCTAGTCGTGGGCTAGCCCCTTGATGACCAAGGCTTATCCCAAAAATCGCGCCAACATACACTTTAAATGATATATGTGCCATATGGTGGTTAAGAAACAGCATTGGACGAGATTGTTGGCACATTGTATGTAGTTCGTTGGTTGCCCAGGAGGTCAAGGGTTCGATCCTAGCGAAGCGCAACAAAATTTTTGACCAGGCGACCTTGGCCTCATCCGGGGTGCCACGTGGTGCCCTGTGATTAGGCCATGTGTCACCCTATGATTGGTCACCATATGTCCAGTCACCAACACAGTCACCTGTACAATCAACGCCAACTCAACTGCACAGTCATCCTGTACGCCATGTGTCGTGCCTAGAGCTTGCCACCTATCACCATGTCCTTTTCCTATCAACAAGTATAGTCATATCCATACTACGACATGTCGAACTATCACTGGGCCACATCATCGTACATACTGCCACTTCAATGTCCGTACAGTCTACGTGTCAAATCTGTACCATGCCAACTCATCCTGAAAGTGCCAAATCTGTATGCCACATGTCAACCTCTAATACTGCCACATGTCAGCCTCTAGTGCTGCCACGTCAACATGCTGACATCATCTACCATGTCATTGTTGACATCATGTTGACGTCATTAGTTGACTTTGACTTTTTTTTTCCTATTTTGGAAAAAATCAAGAACACGATAACTTTTGCATACGGTGTCCATTTTCATAAAATAATATATGGCCGGAATTGTTGAAATAATGTAACTGCGAAGAACATTCTTATTATTTTGTTATTGGATTAAATCCCCATTGAGGATTAATCATGTTATTATTATTATTGGATTAAATCCCCATTGAGGATTAATCATGTCATTATTAATATTATTATTATTAGATTAATCCCCATTGAGGATTAATCAAGTCGGTAATTGTATAAGGACCAAATCCCCTTTTGTAGATTGGTCATCGGGCAATTACAAAGTGCAGAACAAGAAGTCGGCCCCAACAGTTATAATGAAAGGGCCAGAATTAATAAAAGGTGGATTTACCCACCCAGTGTGAGAGGTCGGCCCTGCCAGATGGTGACTCTTCACATGTGCCAGATTGATATAAATAAGAGGCTAGCGCCTCACTTCTAACACACACTTCACTTGCTCATGATCTTATGAGGCAAGCTGCAATTCCAAGTTGGAGAGAGGAGAAGAAGGGTGGCGCATCTCTTGAGGAGGACATTTTCTATATTGGTTGAGTTATCTCTTAAACATTGTATAAGCTATTTATGATAAGGAAGTTTTTGCTGGGTTTTCTTCCCCTAGAGGGTTTCCCAGGATAAATGTTGTGTCTCTTGTGGATGTGTATTTCTTAGTGATCTTGTTCTTATTATGCTCTTATCTTTATGAAATGCAAAGAAATATAATAATGGCATAAACATTAACATGGTATCAGAGCCAACCTGAAGAAAGCACAATCTGCAAGAGGAAAAATGTCATTGTTACCGTACCCCAAAATTAGGGTTTTGGAAAAACAAGTATTTTCAGCTCCCTATCACCCTAGAAAGTTGCGCCCTCCCCCAAGGATCAATTTGGCATCTAGAGTGCACCTTTTCAGTGGCTAGATCTCCTGGAAAGTGAAACCCTAGTTTCACAAAGTACCAGAAAACCAGAAAACCAGAGTACCAAAAGTACCAGAAGTACCAGAGTACCAGAAGTACTAGAAAACCAGAAGCACCAGTCTAGAAATCCGCAGAGCAGATTTGAAGGGGTAAAAGTTGGATTTTCAAAATTCTGAGTACACCAGCATACTCGCCTTAGCTCAGCGCATCTATCCCCTGGATCAGATTCTCAAAATTTGAAGTTTGGAAAATTAGGGTTTCCTCATAAAACCCTAAGTTGCAGTTGAAGTACTTGTTGCAGTTGCAGTTGCAGTACCTGTTGCAGTTGCAGCCGTAGAACTAGTTGCAATCACTCTTGAAGTTTTTGGTAATGATTACCGTTGCTACCAGATGGAGCCACTACCTGCAAATGTTATATGAGGTATGTACTCACATATGATTAATGGTTAAACCCTAAAGAGTATTTGCAGGAGAAGGGATCTTTTTCCATAGATCCAGAAGGATCTCAAGATCCAACACATTCAGAGGAATGATGCGACCCAGGTGTGATTATTATAATATGCATTTTTTGTTATGAAATTATCTTGATTAGTGTTGCATGTTGAAGCTATGATCAAATCATTAGAAGGATTAAAAGTTGATCATAGAGCTTATCCTCTAACCTAATCTTTGTTCAAGATAGCATAGTGTCTTAGTACAATAGACAGGTTGAAGAAAGTACTCGTCACTTGAGTGAAGGAGACCTGGAAGAAAACCAAGCTCTCACTCTTGAGGACAAGGCTCCAGGTTTGATTAATCAAGATTCAAAGGTACACATGACAAGTTAATGACTTTAGTTGAGATAGTAATCGTCATAAAGTATTATACTTGATAACATGTGAGAATACTTTGTTTGATATGACTAATACCTCCTCTAGGAGAAACCTCGTGTGTTAGTTTCAGATTGCCATTGAAGAATGCTTGGTCACAACACTAAGAGAGTGTTGACCCCATTTCGTATTGTATTCCTTACCTTTAATCTTTGCTAAATTATAAGTAATAATCTCTAAAGGAGCTACTATGATGATTGTTCGTGCTATTGCTTTATATTATCAAGAACGATATTATTCTTGCTTGTTGTTTTGTTGACCTTGCTCCAGGTCACATGAGGAAGCTATAGCGAAGGTTGCAGAAGGCAACGTGCTAAAGGAGAAACCTTAAATGAAGCAATCATCATCAGAAGTGAAGAAAATGGTTTATATAAGCTGAAGGGTCACCCAGAAACTACTATGACCCATGCCATCAAAAACTCATGCGAACTTTGGCATAGAAGATTGGCCCACATCAACTACAAGGCACTACCATACATATGCAAAGCTGTCACAGGTTTACCAGAACTCAAGGTTGATCAGGAAGGCATATGCGATAGATGTGCGGAAGGGAAGAACATCAAGAACCCGTTTCTGAAGAGGGAAAAGAAGGCAGAAGGAGTCCTAGAACTCATTCATTCAGATGTGTGTGGCCGAATGCCATCATCCTCCATTAATGGGTATGTATACTATGTATCGTTCATTAATGATTATTCTCGTATAAGACCTGGATATATTTGAAGTGTTCAACAAGATCAAGGAAGTCAAAGCCTTGATAAAAGAACCCT
>ML778825.1:554111-571296 GCA_009831015.1 Picea engelmannii | reverse complement strand
CTACCTGCAACTGCCTGCGTAGATTTAGCTCTCACTACAACTATTGAGATGTGTAATAATGAAACTAGTGCCATGTATTTATAGTGGACTGGCCAGTCTAACTGGGGCCGACTTCTCCTTCTGGGCATCAATAAATTCAACATAAATATATTTGTTCAGCCGACAACTTGTCTAGGGTTTCCTTCAATTCTTTGCTTCCTTCCGAAGGATTCTAGTCTCGTCATAGGTCACAATAGAGGTTCATACCTCCCGAAGCTACCATAATATTAACAACGATAACAAGAGAGTGTGATTTGGTTTGTGGTGTCCCAAAACCACCAGATTGGTTTGTGGTTTTCCTTAAACCACCACTTAGTAGAAGGCTTAAAACTCTTGCTAAACAATGGTTTGTGGTTTTCCTTAAAACTCCATTTAATAAAAGACTTTCAACTTCTACTACATAATAGTTTATGGTCATCTTTAAACCAACATTCGAGAGAACTTTTAATTAGTAGAAGACATCAACATCCAGCGTCTAGCTAAATTAGGAAATGTTCCGGGAACCAATGAGCCCTAGATCCAAGTTCTAGAGTTTGTGGTCATCTGTAAACCACCAGATTGGTTTGTGGTCTTCCTTAAACCAATGCCGCAATTTAATAGAAGACATCAACTTCTGCTAGCCATTTGGTTTGTGTTCGAGAGAGCACATTCAACCATTGCCAGTTGTACACTTCCAAATTTCAGCTGCACACTTCCATATTTCATTTCTCATCTTGGAATCACATACATCCCTTCATTGTGAAAAATAACACCAAAGTGGCTTGGTCCAAAGTGGTTCTCTCAGGCAAATCTACTTCATTGTGAAAAATAACAAGAAAAATATAATTCAATGTGAGCAGAAGTAGCTATTTCAAATCTTGAATCTAAAGTTGGAGGTGGACCTTGGTGAATACTTCAATAAATTGTTGGAAAACTTGTCATGGAGCTTGACACAACTACAACCACCTACACATTAGGTTAGATAATTAACCTAGAAGACAAAAACACCTTCTCAAGTATAAGGCATTCATGTAGCAATGTAGTTCAGAGTGTTGCTAACATCTTGTTCTTTGCTTAGCTCCATATATAACTTGACATAATTTTGATGAGACTACCACCAAGCTTGAGAAAGTCCCTCTAAATGGTTACCTACAAGAAAGAGGATTTTCTCTTTGGTCATCATTGGGTAGGTTAGGAAATAGGAAATGAAGTTGTGTATCTAAGAATCCAAAACATCTATGTGCATCTGGCCACCATATTTAGGTAATGAGATTCTAGTGTCTAGATGGAGGGTGCAGGTGGAAGCCCTAGGTTTAAATTTAAGGGATTGAGTGAGAGCGCTATCCCATTCTTGGACAACACTTTTCAAATTGGGCTCTATGCCCTCAAGGAATTCAGTGCTCCGAGGAGCCATTGAGAGAGAAAAAAATGTCATGTGAGAGATACAACTGAAGCTTTAGGTTATGGATTTTCTTTAGCTTGTTGGCAAGAAGGGATTGTTGAGAGTCGAGGAGGGTGATGCAACACAATATATAAGGGATTAGGTGGAGAGAGGCCTCCAAAAACCCCCAATAAGGGTGATGCAATAAAAGAGAAAGCCTTGGAATGGGAGGGAAGCCTCCATAAAAACCTCAAGAATTAACAGATATGGGAAAATGTTGAGCCTGCAAAAGAAGTATGATGCACAATAGTTCATTGGGTGGAGCCAATGGCCAAGAGAACCAACTAAATAAGGTAGATGGGGTGGAGGGTGGACCTCAAAGAACCCAAAAACCTAATATGCTTGAGCTGAGGAAGAGGATTAGGGCATGTAGGCTGGAAGGGTGACCTCTAGATAACCCCAACGTCTAAGTGAAAAGGAGTAGGCCAAGATATTACTGCTCTAATACCATATTATAAGAAACAACTTCCCTGCAAAACAAATCAGAGATATAGCCAAGACAAGACTTGTTGTTGTTGATCTAAAGAACAAATAGAACCATAGAAAAGCTAGAAATTAGAGTAGATCAGAACAACTTTATCAGTTCTATTAATGAGACAAATGCCAGGTTCTTATAGGTGTACATAGTTATCTAAGTTCAAAACCCTAATGTAAGGATGTGTGTCATTCAAAACTGGAAATCAATATAATATGCACATGCACACAAGTGAAAGCTAGAAAGTGATGCCCTAACTAACTAACCAACTAACACAACAATTAATTAATAAGTGCAAGAATCCCGTAGAAGGTTTCACCCTCAAGGGAGGAGCAACCCTCGTTCTTCGGGCTAGATGACTATACTTGTTGAGATGGTTGAGCTAGTTCGTCTTTTCTTGGGAGTTGAGCTAGAGGAAGATAGGGAGTGTAAACAATAAAAAATCTACTTATGTGTATATGTTCAACTTTAATGTTTCATGGAGTAGTAAGAAACAAACCACTATTATGTTATCTTATATATGTTTAAGATACAACTTGAGTGGGCCTAATGGTTAAGAATATGTGTTTCTTCCTAGGAGGTCACAAATTCAAGTCAAATATTATTATATGTTATCTTATATAAAAACATCATAAAAAACAATAATTAAAACAACCATAAAAATAACATAATTTAAAAAATAATAACTTAATTTCAATAATACAAATTTATAGATTTTCTTATAAACTAATAAGCTAATTTAAAAAACTATTTTAATTTATTTTGAAACACTTTTATAAAACTCTACATACTATTAATAAAATCATAACAAGCAAAAAAAAAAGTTTCAATTTATCATACACTATTATGTATTATGTATTTTGTATTTATGTTCCGAAGGAAATATCATTCCTCTAATTGATTGGTAGAAGACTTTAAAATGACATCAATAACAAAGAAATATAGGAATCAATGAGATCTAGAAAATAAATGGTTTATCATATCACTACAAATAAATAAAGAGGAATCGGTGAGGTAAATAAAAATTGTAAATAATATATTATATTATTAAGATACTAAGAGGAGTTACTCATATTAAAAAAAATAGAAGAGACCCACAATAGTATTAGCCCCTTCCACTTGTATCAAGTATTAACCATTTCACTTGTATTTGGAATCTATTTATGATGAAACTCATAAGTGAAGATCCAAAAATGTTTATTTCTTTCAAAATCCTAACATTATAATTTATGTCAAAAGAGTGGCATGTCCAAAAATCTTTACCAGGTGACTATCAGAAAGTATAGGGGCAATTTGCTTAATCATCCCTTAGGATTGAGGTGCTTCTTGATGTTTGTTTCTATGAGGGGAGAGAGTCGATGATCACAGGATAAGATCAGACCGTCTTAGACAGCATTACATAAATGTAGCATGTGCCCTCGCAAGTAGATAACTTTGTTTCAGCAAATTATAGGAACCCCTCAAAGAAACTCAAATGCCATGTAATTATCAACCTGAAATTAAAAAAATCATAGCAGAACAGAAATCGTGCAACCAAAAACGATATGAAGCGAATCTCAGAAAGTTCACGGTGTTAAGTAAAGGACATTTTATTTTCAACCAGAGCAACAGTCATCTCAGCCCAGCTAATAATATACGACTATGATTTTTCCCCTGAATTATAGAGGATTCTGGAAGAATTTTAATGCAATGAAATTCATGGTCCAATGCAGAGTTCCAGGTTTAGCGTTGAATCAGCCGCCATATATCTGGTTAACAGCAAATGAGCTCCTCCACTTCAGCTCAGACAAAAGACAGAAGGAGTTCTACAGGGTAACATAATCAGTTTTCTGTTTCAGCAAAGGTTCAAATTGTTATTACTGGCGCAATATTTAACGCAAATAAAACCCTCCTGATATCCACAAATTTATTGTTTCTGTCCCTCTAAATGATATCATGAATGCAGGCCGCTGGTATTCAGGTGAGTGTTTATACTGCCTTGGCCGTTTCAGAAACGTAGCAAGATCCACTTAATTGATTGTTGTTCGTCAATCGGTACTCATAGACATTTGGTTATTTCATAGACTACAGTATTCATTCCCTTTGAAAACGGCGTAGTAGAGCTCGGAACAACAAATTTGGTAAGACATTATATCATACATACCCAGCTATGGGCGTAAGTACCACTCGTCTGCATTCTGTTAATTCCATGGTTTCACGTGCAGGTTCAAGCAGATGAGCAGAGTAAATTGCGAATTATAAGTCTTCTGACGACTGTAATTATGTCAACAAATATTTCTGTCCCCGTGCCCCCCGGGACGAGTATATCAACTTCATCTTGTTCCTCGTTGTTATCACGCTCCATTGACAGCGCTGGGAGTTCATCCATGGTCTCATATGTTCAAAATCCCACCAAGTCTCCAGACGATCAAATCAATATACCGCAGGATACCCCCCAATATTCTACGTCCGTATCGGACTTGGCTACTGGGTTTTATCCAGACCTGCGAACTTTTCAATTGCCTTCTTCTTCCTCTCAGCAAATTAGCGTCCCAGGTCTACTGTTTACCCCGCAAACCAGTCAAGCCATCAATTTCCCTGTCGTCCCGTCAGCGAGAAGCATGATGCTCAGCGCGTTTGGCATGTGGAGGCCGCCAAGTAAAGTGCTGACACCGCCCATGGTTGAAGGTCAGTACACATTGAAGAGATGCCTAGCAATTTTGAGGAATATTCATGCAGAAAGGGTGAGACAAACCTCGATCTCTGGGAGCTACAGACCACCAGGGGGAACGATTTCTAGTGGTCAGCTCTATCATATGTTTTCTGAGCGTAGGAGGAGGGAGAAATTGAAGGAGAGCTTCGAGGCATTGCGTTCACTCATCCCTCCAGGCTCAAGGGTATGTTCTATGAAAATACAGTTTTTGTTGTACTGAAATGAAATTTTATGAACATCCATCGACCTGGGGATTTAATCTCTATARCCATAAATAAAAAATATATYCAATAGCCGGCAGTTCTCTTAAATTTTAGCTAGACGTAGGTCCAAAAAATGAGTTCTTGTTTGTCGTTGATATATTTGCAGAAAGACAAGGTTTCCATATTGTCCTATACGGGGGAGTATTTAACAAGTCTTAAGTATCGTGCRAAAGAACTTGAAGAGAGGAATAARCAGTTGGAATCRGAATTGAAGAGGTTCRCACGGGCTCAATCTCAGGAGGGTGCAGGCACCAGCACAGTCCTGCAACAACAGGGCTCCACAAGTASYGMGKGCGGCGACAGYGTGGTGACAGTTGAAGTATCAAAGATGGGAGGCAGTTCTACTGTTACTACWTGTGATGAAATGGGATTAGTAGTGGTGGTCGAGAAGCCTACAAATACGATTGATTTGATGATTGCGCTGCTSAAGARTCTAAGAGAAATGGGGGTCCCACTTATTTCTATGGACACCTCCACAGSACATCATGAAAATGATCCATCACGCCTGCAATTTCGAATGAGTGCAACCATCAAATTGCAAGATGAAGTAAGAAATATAGAAAATCATTCTGTTTCTAGCCATTGCCATTCTCATTCTCTCTGTGTTAATATTTGTGATTTGGTGGAAAATTTGTAGGAAGTGGAGCGGCTGAAGGAAGCGTTGAGGAGCGCTTTGAGTAAAGGTCGTGGGCGGCCGCCGCCGCCGCCGCAAATTTAGGTCCGGTCAATGGTTGCCGGGTAGATGTGGACCGATTGTACTTTATTTCATCTGTAATTTCATTCAATTCGTTTATTCAAAGTCCGCTGATTCAGTTTAAATAATTGTCGTTCTAGTTTCACTGTTTTGTTGAATAGTTTCTGCGAAGAAAGAGTAAACATTAATAGATGGCATACCCTTCACCTGAACCCTAGAGCTATAGAAAATATTCTTTCATGGCCACTAATTACAGTTCTACTTTTCCACTGATCACTAATTACAATTCTACTTAAAAGATTGAGATGTGAGATACTCTATTTTAGCAACCTTGTTAGATAAACGTCTTTCTCACCCCAATTTGTAGAATATTGTTTTTTCCGTACAATACTTTGTTACCCACTCCATAATTCTTCGTATCGATAGCGGAATCTCGCGATGGACGAAGTCAAACGAGAAATCAAAATTGACAACTGACATGTCTCTACTTTATCAACAATACATTGTATAATAATGTAGCTCTGGTTAAACAATATTGTTAGTATAATAATGTAACTCCTGTTTTATTCATAAAGTATGAAATAAACATTGTTTTATTATTATTAGCACCATTATTACCATTAACTAATATATTATTATTATTATCATCATCATTATTACCATTAACTAATATAATATAATTATAATATTATAAAATCACACAATAATACTATATGATTGTAAAAAATTATATAATATGTACATTTTTTATTCAATTTTGTATTGATTTATACTTAAAAAGTCACTTAAATTGATCTGTACACTAATGTCTTCATCACAAAATTATGGCCTCTTGTATATTCTATTTGTATTTGCAAAGAAAACAAAATAAAACTTTAGACTTTAGCCACGCTTAAACTATCTTGGGTTCGATTCATTTGGCTTGCTTTGGGTTGTATAAACTTTTGGTTCGTTGTGTTTTTTTTCACGCGTTAACATTTGTTTTATTAAGTAACTTAATATGATATATTCGTTCTATTAAGTATAACTTAATATAATATGTATATACTTAATATAATATGTAGTAAGTTATATTTTACTTTCACATGTTTTTAATTATTAAATATTTAATTGAATGTTTTTATTTACAAATTTTCAATCTTCTTATGTTTTTAGTTATATTCAACTTAATGTTATTAATAGTTAATTATGTTTTTTTTTTAATTATTAAATATTTAATTGAATGTTTTTATTTACAAATTCTCAATCTTCTCATATTTTTAATCATATTCAACATAACACAATTCATAGTTTAAGAGTTTTCTTAGTAACAAAAGGATTGAAGATGTTATATTCAACATAACACAACACACAGTTTTAAGAGTTTTCTCTTCAATGAACAATCTTACTTGGATTCTTCAATGAACAATCTTACTTGGATTCTGTATAATAAATTAAGTTTGGGATATTAAATTGTATTTGTTTTTTAAAGGTAATTACCAACCATGTTTCGATATGGGTTTGTATGTAAGTAGAGTGTATATGATTATCAATACTTATATATGATAATTGAAGATAGGGAGATTAATATAGTAAAAGTAATGGAAAGAGATATATGTGATACTTCACTTTAGGGAGAGTAGGATGGTAAAAGTTTTGACTCAATTCCTTATGCATTATTCTCATTTTATAATTTTATAAAAGTTTTAGGGATAGAAGGGTTCACTTAATTTGCATGACCTAATGAAAATAGAACTAACCACATATATAACATGATATGAAAACTAATACCAAAAAATTATCTAGAGGTACTCTCAAAACTTTATCACTCAAGTATAATTGGATTCCTTAAGTGGAATAAAAACAAAGGGCCAAAGGGTGTATATAGAAGTGGTCTAAAGAGTGTATATAGAGGTGCTCTAGATGCTCAAACTTTACCCATTAAGTATAATTGAATTCATTGAGTGGGATTTCAATTAGGGATGTATTTTAGAAATAGTTTATTTATGGGAATGAAGAGATTCTAAATTGTAGCATGATCTATATTCATTTAAAATAAATAATGTGAATATCTTCTTTGGATTTCTTGATTTCATTATTTCGTATTAAATGGTGGTTTATTTGCATATCTCATATTTTCTTTGAGATATTATGTAGAATTGTGTTTTATCTATATGATTTTGCATTCTTTATTCAAATTGACAACAAGCAAGAGTGTTGAGATTACATCAATTGGTATCGAAACTCGTTAGATGGCCCAAAGAGGAGTTCAAGTGCATTGTGAAAGAATGGGTTAAATGAATGAAAATTTTTTAAGGGGTCATGTTGAGGAATTACTTAGAAGGTTGGAACCATTATAAACTAGATTGCAATAAGATGACTATAAAGAAGAACAAGAAAATTGTAGGCCTCGAGTCACTTCCCTATCCAATGGGCAAAGTTAATAAGATTGTATCACATCAAGGAGCCAAAATATGGCCCAAAGTATCAAAATTCAAAGTGGGTTCAAACCCTTAAACATTTATAAAATAGGTTCAATAAATGGAGAAGTATCACATAATAGAGAATATCACAGAAGATGATCCTCCGAGAGTAAATTAGTTGTTTTAAAAATGAAATTCCACGCTACATTTTGATGGGATGATTTACAAAAAGGCTAGGAGGAGAGCATGAGGAAATATGGAAAATAAATTTGTTGTTTTAAAAAAGAAATTCTATGCTACACTTTGATGGGATAATTTACAAAAGACTAGGAGGAGAGGATGAGGAAAGGTGGGAAAGAAAAGATATGTGGCCTAAAATGCTAAAACATTTAAAAAAATGTATTCCCTATTTACTATCAAGATATTTTGTTTCAAAATTTTCAAAATCTAAGACAAAAAGACATGCTTGTCCAATAATATACAAAACAAGTGAGATTTCTCTAACTACAGACATAATTTGTTTCATAATTCTCAAAATCTAAGACAAAAAGACATGTTTGTTCAATAATATGCAAAACAAGTGATTCTAGGGGATGAGTCAAAATCACCCGATGGTATTCAAAACATAATTTCAAAAACACCAAATTAAAAAATTACAAGTTTAAAATCTATCTTTATGGCCATATATTATATGCAAGGCCACTATTTGATTATTTAACAAACCATCAATAGAAATTCAACAATAAACACAATAAAAATGTTCACAAAGGACATAAGAAATTTTGAACTAGAAAATCCTCATAGGAAAGAAACTCAAGAAAAGCATTAAAAACTCTAATTTTACAATCATGTTTACCAATGCACTACACTGTTATTGTAAAATTTATTTTTCACAAAGTTCCACCTACAAAAAGGCATACACAAGAGGGTAGATTTGAATCTTTCCTAAGTATTCAACAACCAAAGTATCCCCCTCATAAAATTTCTTGTATACACTTATCTGTGACTACTCAAAATCGTTGAACTTGCCTCTCCAACTCTAGCTGTTCTCCCTTATCTCTAGCTCCCACAAATCTTGACTTGGAAGATGCTCTTGTTCTTGGATTTATGTTGTCTTTGGTAACTTTATTATGTAACATCCCTAAGATTTCTTGTTTACTCTATAGATTATCTCCTCTCCATATTATCTCTCACTACCATGTTTTCTATGGAATTTGAACCCCTCTACAATAACAAGCTCTTCCTTTAGTAGCCTTCCTACAAGATTTGGTTGCATTGAGAATCCATTTCCCTTCCCATTCTTCATGGTTATGCTAACAATTTGTTTTCCTTATTTTACTTGGTGGTTATGTTGGTGTGGGATCCACATGATTTACACATGACAACTATAGGTGTTGATATGGACCACTAACAACAAACCTACATGCTACACACATGGTCCTATATGATTGGCATGTTGTCGTGGTAGACATAGCCTGGGACTTTTCCCATTGCTAAAAATACTTATTGGGATTTCCTCTTGGGTTTTATTAGCATAGCCTTGCAGATGTAAAACCCACCAACAAAAAACAAGCTAGGTTTTTCTCTTTACTAGGATTACCTTCATTTCTCCTTCACCGAAAATATGGCCTCTGAACTCAATGACTCCTTTTACCTTCTTATTGATTTTTCCATATCAAGTTTCTAGGATTTTTCTTTCTAGATGAAAATTTTGACCTCAAAAACTTGACGAAAGTTTCTTCTACTCAATTTTTGGACCTACCAAGGTTTATGTCTTAGATTTTATATGTTTTCCTAGATAGATGGAAAACCATAGTAAAATAATTGTGTCCCATTCTTTGCTTAGTATTTGGCTTACCATTTGTCTGGGGTTTGACACTGCATTTTGTTCAATATTTGGAGTGTTACATTGTTAACTCTTAATGTAGGAGCATCAAGAGCATAGTTATGGGAAAGCCAAAAACCAAGGATGAGGATGATGATGATGATAGTGCATGGAGAATAAAGGTATAGGTATGCAGACATGTTATTGGGCCTCTAAATTGACATTCTTTTACCACTAATAAAACACTCTTTTAACCGATTGATCTATCCTTTTTTCTTAAGTTCTCTCTCACATCAACATAATTATGAAAGACTTTTGATGAATATATTACTCTGAGAAAATAAGGTAAATTTGTCATTAATTATGACTATTTCCATTGTTTTGGTAGCTTAGGAATATTATTGATTGACTCATCACTAATGAAGGTTTCCTCCAAGTCCATATCTTGCAACACACATAGAGTTCCTACAACACCATCATTGCTCCTCATACTTCCACGTATCCAAAGGAGAAATGGACACATTGAAATCATAGCTAGATGCTTCTAGATGGTTATGTACCCATCATATCATGCCCATGTCACACATGTGAGTCTCCAAGTGCTTGTTCAAAGTTATGGCCAAAATTAATAAGAAATTTACAGACAAATAACTCTAGACATGATTTCTGAGCTGAAGAAGAGGAATCTCTACAAACGAAAACATGGGTTTTATGTAGAAATGTCTCAATTGGGTTCCTCTTAGTTTGGTTTCCAATATTCGAAACAGTTTGAGAGATAAGAACGATTCTCTAATATGGGTTTGTCCAAATTTTTTGTTGTGGCTGAATTTTCCCAAATTGTAAAACTCAGATTGCATTAGAATTGTTAGTTCCGGGTTTGGGGGATTGGATCTTATCATTATGATTGAGTTTTTTGTACAAGTATGCACTCATTGTAAGAAATGAGAGAGCAATAACCATATCATTACTTTGTTCTTTAAAACTTGTATTGTTGAATTTTCTGCATTAAAAAGGGAGCAATCAAGCTGATGTTTGGAGGCATATGTATGTGAGCATGATCAACATTTAGTGTTGAATATCTCTTACAGAAGTAATCTAGCTGGGAGGACCGCTCAACTTGGAAAATGTTACAATTTAGTTCTTTAGAATTAGATTAAGGTAAGTATAATTTCCTTTCTTTGCAAATTGTAGATAGATGTAATTAATTAAATGTTAGATTACTTGTTTTAGTGCTTTTATTCATTCACTTGTATCCTATAGTTCATGAGAAAGGTTTCACTTTAGAATCCCTTGAACACCTGACTATTGAGTAGGTGTAATATTGGGGTTGGTTCCATTGGAGAAGCCTTGATACTAATGGCTCAACTATGACATCTATTAGATCATGAATTCTTTACATGCCTTGTTTTTTTTTTCAATCATAAGAATAGTTTCACTTGAAGGTGGGAACAAGATTACATGAAACTTGGGACTTTTTTGTGTGAAAGATTGTAGCCTACGCAAGAAGGTTATTTTCTTGTTTTTCTTCCCAATGAACGAGTTTCTTATGATTTGCAAGTGTAATTTCATGTTCTTTTTCATCGATTAGATAGTCATGTTAGTCCTAGTATCCGCACATACAATGGTGGAGCCTCTAAGATTATGCCCCCAGATTGATGATTTAATAATCATCAATTAAGTTAATTATTTTTCTCAACATTGTTGGCATCATTGTCAGGGAGGTGCTACAAGGGATTAGAGCATGGGTAGGCTATTTTCACAATTTTTTGTATTCTAGCTATAATGCAAATTGGAGGAGGAGAAGAATATAAGATGCAAAGGTTCCCTTGCTTCAGAATTTATGAAGGGGTTCTAGCCAGATGCATTCACTTTGGTGAGTTTCTGCAAATCCTTATTGTTTCCTTTCATGCAAGTGTGTTTCTTTTTTTCAAATAAGTGTTTTTTCTTTTTATGTAAGTGAGTTTCGTTTGTAAAGAGATAACTCGTGTGAACATATGACTTGGTGACAACAAAGTCTCAGTAGAATGAGGATTTCAAGTGCATGATTGTATTTTATATTTCTCAATCCTACTTTGAGTGGCATGCTTTCACTTATGTTGATTTCATTTTATTTTTAAGGTGCTGTAAGAACCCCCATACTTCTAATCCATTTATGAGCAAGAGCTCCAGATCATCCAGAAGAACAAAATATGCTCAAGAACATTTTGAGCAAAGGAGGAAAGTGTATTACAAGGATCGTCTCAAATCCTTGTCCACACTCCAGAATTGTCACTAAGGATGAATCTGCATTCCAAGAAGCAGTAGTAGAACAAAGGATCCATGCACCACAAGAGGAGAACTTAGAAGTTTTGTCTAGTTATCCTTATCAACATCTAGAAGACATCCAAGAAGAGTGTACCATAACTGATGAAGAGAAACACTTAGAGCCAGAGATTGAAGAAATTTTGGCATACCTATCACCCGATCCCTTGTATATTCTAGAGTGTGATGACCAACCTTCCAAAAACCTTAAAAACTCAAGAAAAGCATTAAAAACTCTAATTTTACAATCATGTTTACCAATGCACTACACTATTATTGTAAAATTTATTTTGCACAAAGTTCCACCTAGAAAAAGGCATACACAAGAGTGTAGATTTGAATCTTTCCTAAGTATTCAACAACTAAAATATCCCCCTCATAAAATTTCTTGTATACACTTATCTTTGACTGCTCAAAATCGTTGAACTTACCTCTCCAACTCTAGTTGTTCTCCCTTATCTCTAGCTCCCACAAATCTTGACTTGGAAGATGCTCTTGTTCTTGGATTTATGTTGGATTTGGTAACTTTATTATGTAACATCCCTAAGATTTCTTGTTTCCTCTATAAATTATCTCTTCTCCATATTATCTCTCACTACCATGTTTTCTATGGAATTTGAACCGTTGTACAATAATAAGCTCTTCCTTTAGTAGTCTTCCTACAAGATTTGGTTGCGTTGAGAATCCATTTCCCTTCCCATTCTTCATGGTTATGCTAACAATTTGTTTTCCTTATTTTACTTGGTGGTTATATTGGTGTGGGATCCACATGATTTACACATGAAAACTATAGGTGTTGATATGGAACACTAACAACAAACCTACATGCCACACACATGGTCCTATATGATTGGCATGTTGTCGTGGTAGACATAGCCTATGACTTTGCCCATTGCTAAAAATACTTATTGGGATTTCCTCTTGGGTTTTATTAGCATAGCCTTGTAGATGAAAAACCCACCAACAAAAAACAAGCTAGGTTTTTCTCTTTACTAGGATTATGTTCATTTCTCCTTCACCAAAAATATGGCCTCAGAACTCAATGACTCCTTTTACCTTCTTATTGATTTTTCCATATCAAGTTTCTAGGATTTTTCTTTCTAGATGAAAATTTTGACCTCAAAAACTTGACAACAGTTTCTTCTACTCAATTTTTGGGCCTACCAAGGTTTATGTCTTAGATTTTGTATGTTTTCCTGGATGGATGGAAAACCACAGTAAAATAATTTTGTCCCATTCTTTGCTCAGTGTTTAGCTTACCATTTGTCTGGGGTTTGACACTGCATTTTGTTCAATATTTGGAGTGTTACATTGTTAACTCTTGATGTAGGAGCATCAAGAGCATAGTTATGGGAAAGAAAAAAACCCAGGATGAGGAGGATGATAATGACGGTGCAGGGAGAATACAGGTATAGATATGCAGACATGTTATTGGGCCTCTAAATTGACATTCTTTTACCACTAGTAAAACACTCTTTTAACCGATTGATCCATCCTTTTTGCTTAAGTTCTCTTTCACATCAGCATAATTATGAAGGGCTTTTGATGAATATGTTACTCCGAGAAAATAAGGTAAATTTGTCATTAATTATGACTATTTCCATTGTTTTGGTAGATTAGGAATATTATTGATTGACTCATCACTAATGAAGTTTTCCTCCAAGTCCATATCTTGCAACACACATAGAGTTCCTACAACACCATCATTTCTCCTCATACTTCCACGTATCCAAAGGAGAAATGGACACATTGAAATCATAGTTGGATGCTTCTAGATGGTTATGTACCCATCATATCATGCCCATGTCACACATGTGAGTCTCCAAGTGTTTGTTCAAAGTTATGGCCAAAATTAATAAGAAATTTATAGACAGATAACTTCAGACATGATTTCTGAGCTGAAGAAGAGGAATCTCTACAAACAAAAACATGGTTTTTGTGCATAAA
Source organism: Picea engelmannii (assembly GCA_009831015.1). Taxonomy (NCBI): domain Eukaryota; kingdom Viridiplantae; phylum Streptophyta; class Pinopsida; order Pinales; family Pinaceae; genus Picea; species Picea engelmannii. The sequence goes on along the minus strand of ML778825.1, from coordinate 557,238 downwards.
TGTCTCAATTGGGTTCCTCTTAGTTTGATTTCCAATATTAGAAACAATTTGAGAGATAAGCCTGGTTCTCTAATATGGGTTTGTCCAAATTTTTTGTAGTGGCTGAATTTTCCGAAATTGTAAAACTTAGATTGAATTATAATTGTTTGTTCTGGGTTTGGGGGATTGGATCTTATCATTATGATTGATTTTTGTGTATAAGTATGCACTCATTGTAAGAAATGAGAGAGAAATAACCAGATCATTACTTTGTTCTTTAAAACTTGTATTGTTGAATTTTTTGCATTAATAAGGGAGCAATCAAGCTGATGTTTGGAGGCAGATTTATGTGAGCATGATCAATCTTTAGTGTTGCATATCTCTTACAGAAGTAATCTAGCTGGGAGGACCGCTCAACTTGGACAATGCCACAATTTAGTTCTTTAGAATTAGAGGAAGGTAAGTATAATTTCCTTTCTTTGCAAATTGTAGATAAATGAAATTAATTAAATGCTAGATTACTTGTTTTAGCTTTTATTCATTTACTTGTATCCTATAGTTCATGAGTAAGGTTTCGCTTTAGAATCCCTTGAAAACCTAACTATTGAGTAGGTGAAATATTGGGGTTGGTTCCATTGAAGAACCCTTGATACTATTGTATCAACTAGCACATCTATTCGATCATGAATGCTTTACATGCCTTGTTTTTTTTTTGCAATCATAAGAGTAGTTTCACTTGAAGGTGGGAACGAGATTACATGAAACTTGGGACTTTTTTGATTGAAAGATTGTAGCCTACACCATAAGGATATTTTCTTGTTTTTCTTCCCAATGAATGGGTTTCTTATGATTTGCAAGTGTAATTTCATGTTCTTTTTCATCGATTAGATAATCATGTTAGTCCTAGTACCTGCACATACAATGGTGGAACCTCTAATCTTACGCCCCCAGATTGATGATTTAATGGTCATCAATTAAATTAATTAATTTTCTCAACATTGTTGGCATCATTGTCGGGGAGGTTCTACAAGGGATTAGAGCATAGGTAGGCTATTTTCACAAGTTTTTGTATTGTATCTATAATGAAAATTGGAGGAGGAGAAGAATGTAAGATGCAAAGGTGCCCTTGCTTCAGAATTTATGAAGGGGTTTGAGCCAGATGCATTCAATTTGGTGAGTTTCTGCAAATCCTTATTGTTTCCTTTCTTGCAAGTGTGTTTCTTTTTTTCAAATAAGTGTGTTTTCTTTTTATGTAAGTGAGTTTCATTTTTAAAGAGATAAATCGTGTGAACATATGACTTGGTGACAACAAGGTCTCAGTAGAATGAGGATTTCAAGTGCATGATTGTATTTTATATTTCTCAATTTTACTTTGAGTGGTATGCTTTCGTTTCTATTGATTTCATTTTATTTTTAAGGTGTTGTAAGAACCCCCATACTTCTAATCCATTTATGAGCAGGAGCTCCAGATCATCCAGAAGAAAAAAATATGCTCAGGAACATTTTGAGAAAAGGAGGAAATTGTATTACAAGGATTATCTCAAATCCTTGTCCACACTCCAGAATCATCACTAAGGATGAATCTCCATTCCAAGAAGCAGTAGTATAAAAAATTATTCATGCACCACAAGAGGAGAACTTAGAAGTTAATTCTAGTTATCCTTACCAACATCTAGAATAGATCCAAGAAGAGTGGACCATAACTGATGAAGACAAACACTTAGAGCTAGAGATTGAAGAATTTTTGGCATACCTATCACCAGATCCCTTGTATATTCTAGAGTGTGATGACTAACCTTCCAAAAACCTTAATGGCACAACAATCAAAGAGGACCAGGGAAGCAAAGACTATATTGAAACTTGGTTCCAAACAATCATTAGGCCACACCAATCCTCCATTCTCCAACCCTTCTTGAAATCATCTCCATTAAATAAACCGACCTCTCATATCCTGGTACTCATCAAGGTATACTTTTCAAATTTGGATATGAGTCTAAAAGAGATCCTGTTGCATGAATGGAAGCATTGGAAATACTCCTACACTTGAAAAAATTCTTTCCTTTTAAAGTAAAGTAGGATAGTGTAAATAAATGAATAAAATATTAAAAAGAAAAATAAATCCAGTTGTGAAAACTAGTTCATTGGCGCAACTGGACATGATTTTTGCTTATAAACCAGGAAATTGGTGGGTAAAACTATCAATAAAGTTCTAGAAGTTAATGTTGGTTCATTTTGTTGGATCATTTTGTCATTGATGACAATGGTTTGATTGATTGATGTCAAGTGATTGATTGATGTCAAAGGATTGATTGATTGATGATTGATGTAATATAATATATATTGTCCTTGATGAGAATGCATAGATGAAGATGGATCAATGAGTTGTCATTGATATGATGAAGGTGTATCAATGAGTTGTGATTGATACATGATGAAGATGGATCGATGCGGTTTCATTGGTATATGATGCATTGTTGGAAAAATGTATAGATGACTCATTATTGTCTTATCATGATTGATAAGGTGCACAAATGGATGAACTCCAAAGTGGTCCCCTTATGGTGAAAGCCCTCACAGGAAGATGCTTTGCGGATTGAGTTATCCTAGAAGAATGGTTGGAGGACCCATGCTCTCATTATTGTATTATCATGATTGATAAGGTGCACAAATATATGAACTCCAAAGTGGTCCCCTTATGGTGAAATCCCTCACAGGAAGAGGCTTTGTGGATTGAGTTATCCTAGAAGAATGGTTGGAGGAACCATGCTTGTATTTGGAATAACATGATGAAGATTAAAGAAATTGTTGGTGAAAATATCCTATAGGTATAGTTCTTGTCATGCCATTTCTTTTGGTATGTAGAACGCCACATAACTCCTCACGGTTAGAGAGTTATGGCCATGAGAAGTTGGAGACCTTAGGTTTGGGTAATGGACCCAAGTTTGTTTGATGGGTAATGGTATGAGTTATGATATATTTTTAGACAATACTATTCTATATGAATTGTACATGTCATTCCATTTCTTGTGGTATGTGGAACGTCACATAACTCCTCACGGTTTGAGAGTTATGGCCTTACGAAGTTGGAGGACCCTCACATGTCATCTAGAAGCCCCAAAAGGTCAAAGTAGTCAAAGTGGTTTAAGGG
>ML778825.1:542188-554061 GCA_009831015.1 Picea engelmannii | reverse complement strand
AAGTGAATACAAAATAAATTATTTAAATAATAAATTTAATGGAGAAATTAGAAGTGGGTTAACCCTAAAATAAGGAAAGTGGGGCCAAGTGACCTAGAAGATGTTTTTAAGGAAGCTATTTGGAGAGTATAAATAAGAGGCAAAGATATCTCATTTTAATCATACTTGAGAATATTGAATATATATATATGTGTCTGAGGTAACCAAGGATATATAAGCCGAAATTCTGAGGAAAGGTGAAGAAAAGAAGGCCGAAATGCAAGGAAGGATAAATTCTTTTGATGGTGCTTTCTAAGGTATGTTATTTACATGTCATCTCACCATTTTATCTATAACTTTTTTTTCTATAATGATTCAGACCGTGCATTTGCTATGAAATTTAGAAAACATACCCAAGTATCTATGGTAAAAAATTTAGCTTGTGGGTCGTTGTATTTTGGGAGTTACACTCTATGGAAAATAGGGTTTGTGGCTAGTCCTAAAACTAGTCAAAAACAGGTGTTTCAGGTAAAAACACCACAACTTCTTCATAATAGATCCAAATTTAGTGAGACCAAATGTGTTGGTTAGGTTACAAGTTGTAGTATGTTTTTTAACATTTTTAGATCAATTCAATCAATATTTGGTCCGAGCCACGCTCTACGAGGTCTCTCTCTAGAATAAGCTAGAATTCAGTAAGGTATGCCATTTTTGCTATAACGCATTTTCTGAGAGGTTCCAAGTAGTGCCACCTAGATGAATTGTATAAAACACACTGAAGAACATTTTGTATCAGTTTTAGATCTTTATTCATTATAGGTACAAAGTTATGATTATTTCAAGTTGGGGTTGTTGACTAATCCAAAACTAGTCATGGTTGAGACAAGCAGTTGATGAGTTGGCACATACATGAGGTGTATAGTTGATGACGTTGGTACATATTGATGAGTAATTGTTTATTATTATTTGACACATGATTGGTATATACTTGGTGTTGGCGTTGGAAGTCACTCTTGGATTGCAGCAGGAGCAGAGCCCGACACCCATCAATTTTATGTCACGATTAATTTAATGGGGTGATCGAATGGATAAAGACTCAAGAAGATATCGCTCTAACTCAGAAAACTAGGCTTGGCATGTAAAAAAACAAAGGAGGTCTTGATCTAACTTTAGCTAGTAAGTTGATAATAAAATGAGGAGATGGAATACTTCGTGAGATGAGTGAGCAAGACTGCTTTGGGCATCAAGCCTTTCAGCAGCTTGAGGAGGAAAAACTCATAATACAAGATCCTCTTGGTTCAGAGTTTTAGGGAACTAAAAGGTGACTTGACTAGATCTTCCAATTTCAAATCATTCAGCGTTGGGAAAATACAAGAACTGATTAGAAACGATACAACTATTACAATGATCCAACATACATCATCCTATAATAGTCGCAACTCGATTGGATCCTCCAATTCCAAGTTGTTCTAACACAGTGTACACAGAGAGATGGGAAGAGGCTGACATTCATAAGGCAAGAAGTCTTGAGTGTCAATACATAACCAGAGCAACCAGTGCTTCATCAAAACTTTACAATCGGGAGCCTATCTCAACCATCGATACCTTCAAAAATAAAAATACTGAGTACATATACTCAAAACAATTCGCCCAACAGAGGTGTGCTCGGACCTCCAAGGCATGGCATCCCTTCAGTCAAACTCGGATGGAAATCCTTCATCAAATGCCACCTTAACTGTGCATGGCTCTTGCAAGGGGGTAGCTGAGCCATTAAAGTCCAACCTATCATGTGCAGGTTCTTTGGTCGGACGAGAACATTAGGTAGGCATGGGCCTTTCAGATCAACCTGCACACCGGATGGTCTTGGGAAGACTGCCTGCTAGAGCCTCCATGCCTTACATTCATGGCTAGAACTGAAGTTTCAGCTACCAGCCTTCTTTTCATTAATCGCTCCCTTCTATGGCGAATGACCGAAACTTCGAGCACAAGAAACGACCACGCGCTCGCTTTCCGAGCTCGGGAGGCTGGCTTCCCTCATGGTACCCCATGGTCATGACCTGGAGCCTTATTCTAAGGTGCTTCGATCCTCCTCTTTTCAAGAAATTCCCTCATTCTAGCATTCAGGACCCTTGGTGACTCAAACCCATATGACCTTGCGTTGTGACCGTGGGCCCATGCCCAAGGCGTTTTCGCATCTTGCGTATCGTGAATGGGAGGGGGGAGGCCCTTGCACTTCAAAATTGCGATGTCCAAAGTTGCAACACTGGGCATCTTCGACACTTCATGTTTTGGGGATCCCAGCTGCAGAGAAAAGGTGTTTCAAATTCGCGATGGGTGAAGCTGCGACAGAACCCAATCGCGTGCCATGTGCTTCTCCAGGATGGACGACCTGGATCATTTCGGTGAGATTGTGGGGCCCGAGTCCTGGACGCCTTCAACACTTCGCGTCTTGTGGCTGGGAGGAGGCTAGTCCTCGCCTTCCAAAATCACGATACGCGAAAAGGCGATAGAGCCTAATCACGCACCACGTGTCCCCTTCGATGGACGACTGAGATTTTTTTGGTGATAAATAAGCGCTATTCATTGTGCTAATATTGGTGCAACTCCACTAACCATGATTACCTGTCGATCATCGATCTGCTCTATAGATGGATCTTGGCTGTTGACAACCTAACTTCACCCGCTCACTTGATTGTTAACTAGAAACGAGATTTTTCTGTGCTATGCTTGGGCGCTTGTCGTGCAGCCGACAAACCTGGATACTCTTACGCCCAAGACAAGAATTGTTGCTAATATTTAGGCTCCATGGGGGATAGAGTCATCCCTTCGATGCTCTAAGAACTCATTTTGCAACTTCAGTGCCTTGCTATTGGGCTATGGAGTCATTTACTAAGCCGAAAAATAAAAATAAACAAAGAACCAAAAGAATAATATTTACAAACAAAGGAGCCGTCTAAGGTTCAAAAAAAACATTTTTTTAGAAAATGCCCATTTACTGGGTTGTTGAAAACCTCTTCACCCTTCAAATCCTGCAACTTGTATGTGTTATTTGAGAAGACCTCAGAGATTTTGAAAGGCCCGATCCATAGGGCGTCAAACTTGTTGTGTTTTCCCTTATCCTGTCTGGGTGCATCCCACTTAAGTACCAAATCCCCAATCTCGAACTCCTTCTTCTTAACCTTCCTGTCAAAGGCCTGTTTGACCTTATGTTGATGACTATGAGCTGCGTCCATCACCTGTTCCCTGATCTGTTGTATTTCCACCATCTGATGAATCATTTTGACCATATGATCCGGCTCTCCTTCATATTCTTGAAAGAACTTCGCTACAGGTAAGGCGAGCTGAGTGGGAAAAACCGCCTCCGTTCCAGAAATGAAAAGGCAAGGTGCCCAGGGACTTTTTCATTGTCACCCAATCGGCCCATAGAGAAAATTTGAGTTTTGAATCCCAAGCCCTCTTATTGTCTTCCAATAATCTTTTAATGAGCTTGATTAGGATTTTATTGGAAGATTCTGCCAGTCCATTTCCTTGAGGATAAAAGGGGGTGGAATGAATTAGAGAGATCTGGAACTGCTCAAAGAACTTAATCAAAGGCTTAGATTTGAATGAAGCAGCATTATCAGTGACAATTCTGTTGGGACAGCCAAATCTGGCTATGATATCCTCCAGGAAGCTGATAATTACTTTGTGTGATGCACTTCTAGTGGGGGCAGCTTCTATCCACTTGGTGAAATAGTCTGTTGCAGTCAGGATCCATCTGTGTTGGCTTCTTGAGGGAGGATGAATTTCCCCGATGAATTCCAGCCCCCACTATTGAAAAGGTGCTGAAGCCACTACAGGCTTCAGTGGCAGTGGTCTAAGCTACTGCTTTCCTGAGAACTTTTGGCATCTGATGCAAGCTTTGATTTCTCTGCAGACATCAACGAATAAAGTGGGCCAGTAATACCTAGCCCCGAGGATTTTGTGACCTGTGGTCTTCCAGAAATGATGCCCCCCACAAAGGCCGCTATGAAAATCAAACATAACTTTTTGGGCTTCTTGTGGATTCAGGCACCTTAAAAATACCCCTAGAGGGTCCTTCTAGTACAAGGCTCGGTTAATGATGCAATATATGACCACCTTGAGCTTTAAAGCTCGTGCCTTGCTCTTTCCCATTCCATCAGGAGGCTTCAATTCTTGCAGAAAGTACAAGATGTCTCGATACTAGGCACATTCTGTTAGTGGCAAATCGTCCTGAGAACCTTGGTTGGGCGAATCAGCTTGTTGAGTTCCTGAGAAAGTATTGAGCAGACTAATTCCCAAGGCTCTGCAATTGGATTCGACCAGTAACTTGGCTAAACCCTACCACTTAACCAACTTGGTGGGATTTATTTCCAGGTCAAACTCAAGAATCTTAGTAATCCATTTACCTCTTCTCCCATCTACGTCAGGCTGTACAAGGATGTCCTTCACAGAGGCCGAAGGAACGTATGCGATCACTCTTGAGTGCAAGATATAGAATCTGAAATCTTTGAGGGCTTTCACCAAGGCATATGCATGTTTCTCCATGATTTTGTACCTGATTTCTGCATCTCTTAATGATTTACTGAAGAAGGCAATGGGTTGCTCTCTCCCTTCCTCATTTTTCTGTAGTAAGACTGTTGCTATTGTATCAAAAGAAGCAAAAAAAAAAAACTAGGAAGTCTTTGGAATAGTCAGGACTGATTAGCACAGGTGCCTTAGTCAATGCCCTTTTTATTCGGACAAAAGATTCCTTGGATTCAGCGGTCCATTTCACTTCATTACCCTTTTTTACCATGGATGTGATGTGTTTCACCAACTCAACAAAATTTGAGATGAACCCCCTCAGAAAGTTATTCTTTCCTAGAAAGGCCTGGACTTCTTTTTTAGACCTGAGAAGTGGTAGAGTCTGAAGTGCCTCTACTCTACTGGGATCAATTCTCACTCCTTTTGCTGATACTATATGACCTAATAATCTCCCCTCTTTCATAACAAATAAATATTTCTTAGGATTTAGGGAAATACCAAACCTCCGACATTTCGAGAAAACTTTCCTTAAGTGATAGCAGTGCTCTTTATCAGACCTGGAGAAGATTGTGATGTCATCCAGATAGATCACCACAAACTGGTCTTTCTCCCCGATGAAGGCTATATCCATGGTCCATGGCCCGCTGAAATGTTTCTCTTGCATTCATCAATCCAAAGGGCATTTTGGCATACATGAATGTGCCCCAAGGAGTGGTGAAGGCCATTTTTTCTCTGTCCTTGGGCATGACTGATATATGGTTATAACCAGAAAAACCATCGATCATGGGTATCCTAGATGCACCAGTCACCCTCTGCAATATGTGTTCCATGTTAGGTAGGGGATAATTGTCTTTCTTTGAGCTCCTGTTCAGGTTCCTGAAATCAACATAGAGCCTGATTTCTCCACTTTTCTTTCTTACCGGGACCAAATTGGCCACCCATTCAGAATATCTCAAGGGGACAATGATTTGGGCATCTAAAAACTTCTTCACTTCTTTTTCCATGACAGGGAGCAACATAGGGTTTATCTGTCTTAGCTTCTGCCTAAATGATTTAGCCTCTTCCTTCAGTGGGATCTTGTGTTCAATGATAATGTGTCATATGTCTCGAGGTCTTCATAGGTCCATGCAAACACGTCAGCAAATTCTCTTAATAACTCAATATATTCGGCCCTCTATTCTCTGGTCAAACTGCTCGACAACTTGACAAACTTAGGCTCCTCCTGTGTGCCAATGTTGCATTCAGCTGTGTCAACATCTTTATCTAAAACCCTACCTTTACTGCCACATCATTCCCATCGAACAATATTTTCAAAGGGACTAGTCCCCTTGGAATGTGATTGCTAGGCAGCTGAATAATCTGGTGATTAGCAATTTTATTTGAAAATACCTCAGGACAGGGGTGACCTTCAAGGTCCAGGTCCTCGTCAATGTGCAACTCAGAAAATTCGTCGACAGCCTATAGAAAATTCTTGATTTCAAGATCGTCTTTGAATACCTTCTAGTGTCTGACATTGTCTGGTACAACTGGCCTATATTTTATCTCAACATTGTATTTTTTCTTAGGCGACGGAGGGATTCTGAACAGACTCGCCGAAACGACTAAGGAATCAGCCAAAGCATTTTTCTCTCTGGGAATAAAAGAGATGTTGAACGCTGAGAAGAAATTTTCGATTGAGTCCCACACCTCATTCCTGTAGCTCCTAAGCCGAGGATGCTTGGCTCGATAATCATTTCTGACTTGCTGAATAATTACCTCAACATCTCCAAACACTGTTATCTCCTCTATCCCCATCTCCTTTGCAGCTCTTAAACCCAGAACCAGAGCTTCATACTCTTCCACATTGTTGGTGGCTTCAAATTCCATCTTGTATGACAGGGATATAGTCTCTTGAGAAGGTGACATGAAAACCACTCCAGGGCCAGCGCCTTCGCTAGAAGAAGCTCCGTTGAAAAACATTTTCCAAATGGAAGTGTTTGGAGGAGGAGTCCCGTGATCAAATAAGGGCTGCTTTCTGATTTGGAAAGGGGCTACAGGAGCATCTGTGATCTACAATAAACTAGACCCCAAATCAGTGTCCATTGCAAAGATGGGATGATTGGTGGGGTTTGCTTAATCACTGACAATATAGGCTAGCTGGGCTTCTATGCTTTTATGTACAACCTTTTGTGTTCCCCTCCAAAGACTGGAATAGTAGCATATGTGAGATCCATCTGTAATGTTCCTCCAAGCTTTTTAATCCAAGATCTTGACAACAACATGCCAAACTTGGGAGGAACGTCGACCACTACAATGTCCATGACCACACTCTTCATTGGCAGCTGAAACAGAGAGACCGCCAAGTCTTTGATGACTCCAAGGCATTGCACCCTCCTTGAATCAAAAGAGTACAAATCATGATAAGCCTTTGTCACTTCTAGTCCCAACTCTTCCATGACTATTTTGGGCATAAGGTTATGGGAAGCCCCTGAATCCATGAGGCAGTTATGCAACACTTTATCATGTATGTTCAGGGATGTGTAGAAAGGAGGGGACGAATCATCTCTATCTTCTACCATGGGACCTAGGATGACTGCTGGCTTTTCATCTTGGAGATTTATTGAGTCCGTGGAAGGATGAGGGGGATCAGATTGTAGCAGCTTGGAGAGGGACCTTTTGAAATCTTCATTTTTAACTAGTTCGGATAGGGGTACAGGAATTCTAATCTTCTGAATCTCATGCTCAAAACTAAAGGAGGAAAGAGACTTAGGAGCTTCCATTACCTCGGAGACAGGTTCCTTGGCTACTGGCGAAGCATTTCGAGTTTTCTTTTCTTTAGCAGTGGTTGCGACAACAACTTTAGCAGGCCTTTCTGCTATAAGGGGCTGATCCTGGGAGTCAAAAGTATCATCTTTCTTCCCTGACTGGAGATGGTAACTGTTAGGGGTGTTGTTGGCCTTCTCTCCTTTACCCAATTCATTGATTTGGACGCTCATAAGCGATTCTTCATATGCATATTGAGTCAAATGGGGAAAAGGGGAGGTGTCTTCAATGTAGTGAATTTCAGGGTCAAGTTCTTCTACCTCCTCTCCTTCCTCATGAGCAACTATGTTGTTTTGGAGAGGGGTCTGAATCCTTTGATCATCTCTATCTCTGCTCCTTTGTTCCTTTGGCAAAGCCTGTCGCATATTGTTACCAGGCCTCCTGAAACCTTTGTTATTAGTATTCTGGGGACTTCTATACACGGGCTTCCCCTCTAACTCCCACTTTTCCATCCTAGATGAGAGAGATTTCAACACTTTAGTTACCTCCTCCATTTGAGGAGGAAGGGGAGAGGAATAGGATGAGGAGGCTTCAGGTCTCCTCCTGGGTATGTCTCTGTTAGCCTTACTCCTAAGTTGGTCAACAACCAATATTTTAGACTCGACTTCCACGGCTGCATCTTGCATGTGAGCCAGAGTGGTGACTCTCCTTTCCCTCAACAGAAGGCATAAATCGGGATCAAAAGCGCTAGCATAAGTGATCTTCGCAGAGGCTTCTGAGGGATTAATATTAGCGGGGATTTTATTGTACATTTTGTTAAATCTTTTGGAGAAGTTAGAAACAGACTCTCCTTCCTTTCTCTTCAAAGATCCAAACTCTATCATGTAATACATGAAGTCCTTTTTGTCTCCCCACTATCTCAAAAAGGAATTATCCAGAGCCTCAATCCCATTAATAGATCCAGGAGGCAAGGCCCTAAACCATTTTCTAGCCTCGCCTTCAAGACTATGAACAAAAATCCTCATCCATACATATGCATGCATGATAAGATGAGCATCTGTAAAACTGTAGAAGGCTTCTAAGTGTTCTTCTGCAGTTATGTCCCCATTGCCTGTAAACTTGGGCAACTACTTGAGGTAACCATTTCCTGGGAGGGCATTGAGAGGCTGAGGTAACACAAGGGGAGCATACCTAGCGGCTATAATAGCCTCCATTCTGGTCATAGGGGGATTTTCTCCTGCCATAGGGATATTAGGTGGAGGGTAACTTGGAGGAGAAGGAGTGTGAACAAGGGATATCGGAAAAGAGTTTCCTAGAGGAAAGGGAAACAATGTGGAATACAGAGAGAGAGCTAAGGGACCTGAATGGGCAGACGCTTCTCTCTGTGTAGTAATCGTAACCAAAGGAGGGGTGGTGAAGTCTTCTATGGTCCTGGGTCCACGCCAAGGTACAGTTTCAGGGGAAAGGGGAGTGACAAGGATTTATCCCTCCAATCCCAGATCGGGAGGGGAAAACTCAGCAGGAACACTCTCGAAATTCAGGAAATGGGAAAATTCAGAAAAGGGTATGCTAGGAAGATGAGGAGAATAAAAAAGGGTTTCTACAGAAGGAGACGATAAATTACCTGGTTCAGCGATGGAAGTTTCTCCTTCAGAGGCCTTTCGCTTTGTGAAAATCACCTCCAGATCATCTATAGGTCTAGCTAGAGGTAGTTGTGGATGGGACCACGTGTGTTTGCCTCTAGAAGCCACAACTCAAAACAATAGATTTGCGAGTCATCACAATGGAGTCACCAGGTGCACAGTAGCAATCCTCAAAATCTCTGATGCCTGATGCACCTTCAGAATCAGAGGCTCAATGTCGTTCAATCTCAAGGAAAATTTTCAACATCGTCCCCGACAACGGTGCCAGAAATGTTGGTGTTGGAAGTCACTCCTGGATTGCAGCAGGAGCAGAGCCCGACGCCCATTAGTTTTATGTCACGATTTTTTTAGTGGGGTGACCGAATGGATAGAGACTCAAGAAGATATCGCTCTAACTCAGAAAAACGGGCTTGGCATGTAGAAAAACAAAGGAGGTCTTGATCTAACTTCATCCAGTAAGTTGATAATAAAATGAGTAGATGGAAGACTTCGTGAGATGAGTGAGCAAGACTGCTTTGGGCATCAGGCCTTTCAGCAGCTTGAGGAGGAAAAAATCAGAATACAAGATCCTTTTGGTTCAGAGTTTCGGGGAACTGAAAGGTGACTTGACTGGATCTTCCAATTTCAAATCATTCAGCGTTGGGAAAATACAAGAACTGATTAGAAACGATACAACTATTACAGTGATCCAACATACATCATCCTATAACAGTCGCAACTCAATTGGATCCTCCAATTTCGAGTTGTTCTAACACAGTGTACACAGAGATATGGGAAGAGGCTGACATTCATAAGGCAAGAAGTCTTGAGTGTCAATACATAACCAGAGCAACCAGTGCTTCAAGAAAACTTTACAATCGGGAGCCTAACTCAACCATCGATACCTTCAAAAATACAAATACTGAGTACATATACTGAGAAAAAATCGCCCAACAGAGGCATGCTCAGACCTCCAAGGCGTGGCGTCCCTTCAGTCAAACTCATATGGAAATCCTTCTTCAGATGCCACCTTAACTGTGCATGGCTCTTGCAAGGGTCTAGTTGAGCCATTAAAGTCCAACCTATCGTGTGCAGGTTCTTTGGTCAGACGAGAACATCAGGTAGGCATGGGCCTTTCAGATCAACCTGCACATCAGATGGTCTTGGGCAGACTGCCTGCCAGAGCCTCCATGCCTCATATTCATGGCTAGAACTAAAGTTTCAACTACCAACCCGCTTTTCATTAATCGCTCCCTTCTATGGCGAGCGATCAAAAATTCGAGCACAAGAAACGACCACGCACTCGTTTTCTAAGCTTAGGAGGTTGGCTTCCCTCGTGGTACCCCATGGTCATGACCTGGAGCCTTTTTCTAAGGCTCTTCAATCCTCCTCTTTTCAGGAAATTCCCTCATTCTATCATTCAGGACCCTTGGTGACTCAAACCCATATGACCTTGCGCTGTGACCGTGGGCTCGCGCCCAAGGCATTTTTGCATCTCGCGTATCGTGAATGGGAGGGGGGAGGCCCCTACATTTCAACATCGGGATGTCCAAAGTTGCGACACTGGGCGCCTTCGACACTTTGTGTTTCATGGATCCCAGCTGCAGAGAAAAGGTGTTTCAAATTCACGATGGGTGAAGCTGTGATAGAACCTGATCACGCGCCACATGCTCCTCCGGGATGGATGGCCTGGATGATTTCAGTGAGATTGTGGGGCTCGGGTCCTGGACACCTTCGACACTTCACGTCTCACGGCTAGGAGGAGGCTGGTCCTCGTCTTCTAAAATCATGATACGCGTAAAGGCGATAGAGCCTAATCACGCACCACGTGTCCCCTTCGATGGACGACTGAGATTTTTTTGGTGATAAATAAGCTCTAATCCCGGTGCAACTCTGCTAACCGTGATTACTCGATGATCGTCGATCTTCTCTATAGATGGATCTTGGCCGTTGACAACCTAACTTCGCTCGCTCACTTGATTGGTATCCAGAAATGAGATTTTTCTGTGCTACGCTTGGGCGCTTGTTGTGCAGCCGACGGACCTGGATACTCTTACGCCCAAGACAAGAATTGTTGCTAACACTTGGTACATGGTTGGATGCACTTGTTTATGGTAGAGGTTGATTACAAGTTGTTTGGCACAGGTTGGTGCATGGTTGATGCACTTGTTTATGTTGACAGATTGATATCTGTTGAGGATTGTTGCCTCATCTCTGTTGGTGCTAAGAATGTAAGATGAGTCTTGCATATAGAGCTGGTGCTCTTGTAGAGTTTCACTCTATTCAGTTGTTGCTGAAAAACCCCCGGATTGAAGTCCATAATAAAAAGAAAAATTGTGCATACATCTTGTGTTCTTTGTGTTCCTTGTGGAGATGATTTGTTGATGATATGTTGCTGATATGTATTCACATCTAACTTATTATAAATGACAACAATGAGTAATGATAAAATGTTGAATGTTAACTAAGGATTTTTTGTGTAAGAGGGAAGTTTTGGGAAAAAGATCCCCACACTCATTCACCCCCTCCTCTAAGTGTGGTAGGTGTGTCCAACAATTGGTATCAGAGCGGGCCTTCACTGCAAGCCTTAACAAGCTTGACGGAGATCCATAGACACACAAATGGATGATGAAGTTCCAATCCTTGATGAGGAAAACTATTCCACTTGGATAATAGAGATGAGATTATATTTGAAGACAATGGGAGCAACTATTTGGAAGGCAACCATCGGTGGATATGTTCCATTGAAGAACAAGTCAAAGTTTGCATCTCAAAGGGAAGGAAAGAAGAATAATGCATTGGCTCTCAAGACCATTCTTGGTGGACTCTCAAGCCCTATCAAAGAGAGCATGGGACAATTCACTTCCGCCAAGGATCTATGGCTAAATCTAGAGGAGACATATCAAAGAAAGAAGGAGAAGGAAGAAATTGAAGACCACTCCATCAAGATCATCAAAGGTAAAGAATCATCAAAAACTCTTGAATGTATTGTTTCTAAATGTG